>PVJO010002671.1:0-138516 GCA_004026905.1 Hystrix cristata
CATGTTCTTGGTAAAAAATAATAAAAAAAATTAAAAAAAAAAACCCTGAACTCTAAAAAGGCCAAAATATTTATAAGCCGGAAAGGATTTGCAAAAAGAATAGGTTGAAACTGGAAATTTCAAAGTAAAATGCTGAAAGTTGGACTGTTTCCACAAGAAAAATGTATTTAATATATTTAGAGTGTTTCATAGACATATTTAAAGAAGGATATATTCATACTTTAATATTTTCAAGAATAATATATTCATTAGTATATTTAGGAAAAGAATATATTCCTATCTTCTACATACATTTAAGAAACATTTTCTATTTTAAAAGGTCTTACATAAAGTAGTTATTTCTGTATATTGAAGAGTTGTCATTCACGCAAATTTTCTTGCTGAATTATCTTTTAAGGAATTTATCTGCTTTGGGTTGAGAAGACTGACTTTGCAAACTATACCCTGCTGTGGTTGGGCAAAAACTAAAGACAAGCTAAGGTGATGAGCAACAAGTTATAGAAAGCCTGGGCAGCCTAGAAGAAATTGAACAATTTTAGGTTCATAAATACATATAGTGTGTGTGTGTGTGTGTGTGTGTGTGTTGACCAACAAAAGATTCGCACAGGAAATGAGACTGTGGATTATTCAGTTTAGCACTCAGTGAAAACAAGCAGCTGTGGGGCTGTTAATAGAAAGATGTTCTCCACAGACACAGCACTTCTGCTTCTGGAAGATACTACTTTTTGTCTGCAGAGAAACTCCAGCGGTAACCAGGCACCGACGCGTTCCTGTTGGTGCCGCCCCAGGTTTGTTCTGTTCTTCCCTCCGGAGAAGTGTTAGGATTCAGCACCCTGGCATTTCTGATATTTCACAAAGCCTTCTCTCTGCCTCCTTCCTCACACCTTCCCTGCTCAGTGTCCACTTGTCTTGGCAGTCCTCTTATTTACTTTATACTTCCAGGTCTTGCCTGGAATTTGTGTTTCTGTTTCATGTTCTCCTTGCAACACTTGTGTGATATTCAAGTACGGGTGTGTATGTGGGGTAGGGGGAGATGGGTTGTTTTCCAACTCTCGGACCAGGCATGGTGAACTGACTGTGTGGTGAATTTTAATGGAACCATAAAGTACAAGGGTACTGGTTTTATGTTTAAATAAAAACTTCTTGATTATAATAAAAGAGATTTCTGTGGAGAGAAAATAATCCTATTTAAAAATAATCAAGCAAACGGAAAATTTGTTAGAGGGGGACCCAGACAGGTGGAGAATCTCTGAATGGAACACAAGGTCCTACAGAGTCTCTCTGGAGTCTCATATTCATGTTTCCACTTCCACCAGCAAACCAGCCCCAGGAGTGGGGACTATTTATACTGGAAACTAGAACAAAAATATCATTAAAGCTGTATATGAATGTTTTTCTCTTAGCATTTAATATGTATACTATACGCCAAGAACCTCCTAAGTCCTACGAGGTATAATATGAATAAGAAAAATCACTTGTATTCAAATAAATCAAATCAAAATCAATAAATTTATCTATGATTTAGTTACCTAAGTACAACCAGTAATTAAATACAATAAGCATTATGAGATTTTGGAGGAGAGAATAACTAATTTGGGCATGTTGGAATAAGAATACCAAAGATTATTCAACAATCACATGAAATTTCATAAATGTAATTAATTTATGCATTGAGGTCTGCCTGATTCTACTTCTTTAAAGTACCTAAATTTCTATAATTAAGAAAAGAGCAAGTAGTTTGACTGTGTTGCCTTTAGAATGAGTTGAAAAGGAGATTTTAAGGACAGAAGTAAATTCTACTAAAAAGCCAAGACATCAGCCTTCCATTTGGTTATGTTAGAGAGATGTGTCTACTGCCCCACACAGCGAGATAAGAAATATTGTCCAGAGGGCTCTATCATGCAGGAGGCTGACCAAGGAGTTCAACAAATTTGCTTTCCAACCTTGAGTTAGTCTTCTAAGTTCCTTTTGCTTTTAGAATCTCTGTCTAGCTCATGGACATTTGGTTCATTTCATCATTTATCAGTAGCCATCATAATGGCTCTACCATCAGCATACTCTCATTTTATAAATAAAACAACAAATATATATTCAA
Source organism: Hystrix cristata (assembly GCA_004026905.1). Classification (NCBI taxonomy): domain Eukaryota; kingdom Metazoa; phylum Chordata; class Mammalia; order Rodentia; family Hystricidae; genus Hystrix; species Hystrix cristata. The sequence continues at coordinate 2,096 of PVJO010002671.1, forward strand.
ATGTTTTTGCCCAGATTCACATATCAAGTTCAAAAAGCTCAAAGTCTGAGTCTGTCAAGTGAAAATAGTTGCACTAATCAGGTTACTAGTAAAATCAGAATTGACTCCAAACACCCATGACAAAACCTGTTGGGAGGATGAGTTTTGAGATTCCATGTTTTAGTAGCAACAGTGTTCAAAGTGAACAAAATGATAGAGAAAAGAGAACAGATTGCAATTAAAAGGGATGGAATACAGCAACAAAGTGTGAATGAAAGACAATAAAAAGCACAGAGGCTAGCTTTTGTTTACTTAAGAGCCACGAGAAGAGAAGCAAAGGTCAAACAGCAATGTCAGCCCACCGTCAGCCTTGTCTGATCACACAGGGTTCCCTGGAGTTAAAATGACCCAACATCGTCCCACATTGAACCAAAATGTCCTCAAGATATAGGTATCCTTAGAATACAAATGGAAATCACACTAGGCTATATTGTATTGGAGCAAATATTTGTGTGAAAAATATTCTTTTGGTGTTTCCCTTATCGAGAACCTGCATGCGATTGCTCATATGCCCTTCGTACACAGCCAGTCTATTCTCATTCCTAGCCTTGGCTACAATTAGAATGATTCATTAATATTCTCAAAGACAAACCCAGTTTCTTGTAAGTCAAAAGAATGGTCCAGACTAATAAAATCCGGTTTCTATAACCCCATTCAAAAGCTGACCCCAGGACCACGTGAGGAGGTCACCCACAGGGCTCTCCATTGGTTTGTACTGTAGTGTTCTTCACACTGATGTAGCCCACAAATCACGAAGCAGCAGATATCCTAGAACTTTTTCTCTAGCCATCACTACAGTTCGGGATCTATAACCATATATCCATATCTGGCTCTTCAGCTATCTTCTGTCCGCCTTCGTATTCACTTGCAACCTTTCTTGAAACACTTGGATTACAACTGCTGGCAAAGGTTAGCGGCCAACTCAGGCCTGCAGTTACTTTGAAGTACGCGTATTTCTAGAAAGGACCCAGAATCACTCTAGGTCACTTAACACTGTTGGGGAAGGAGGATGTGGGAGAAGTGATCCAAATTCACATGCCCCGGACTGTATAAGTAAGTATTTTTATGCCATGTAAAGGCTTCTCACAGAGAGGAGAGAGACTCTAAGGACAGAGTAGATACAAATGTGGCCCTTTCCCTCTATAGGAAGCCTTCAGAACTAAGGCTCCTGAAGTGCGTGTGTTGAAGGCACCCTGAGAATAGCCACAGATGTGGGAGATAAGATAGTCAAGCTATGGCCCATCTTGATGAGGTGAGAAGGGAGATTGGATGGCAACAGTGCAAATGAAGAAATCTGACAGCGGGGAATGGAAAGACAGCTGGCAAGGAGATGTGTGGTCACAATGACGGGTATAGAGATTTCCTAGAAGGCCCGAGTCTGGTTGTCTCACAGGTGAACACTTTCAAAAGATTAGACATATGGATTTTGTTCACCTGACTTCACATCACTCTTGCTGTTACTGCGGTTTATGCTGACAGTTTGGAGAGATGAGCCTGAAAGTAGAACAAGAAGATTTTCCTTGAATATCTGTTACATGTTGCATGATTTGCTATATTTTAAGGAGCTGCAATTGTATTGAATAGAGTCGTTGCCTCTATTTTAAAAATGCAATCATTATTAAGTGGATAAAAGGATTCTGTGTGCTGCCAAGATGACAATTCTGTTATGGAATACTGCTTAAAAATACTGTAAGAAAAGACCAGCAAAGCACCATAAAGAAAATAAATAATAGTAACTACCATTACCCCACATCTTCCAGGCTCAGTGGAGTTTTATAGCTTGTATGGGGTCTCACTTCTGACAAGAAACTTGATTCCAAACTCAGATGTTTAATCATTATGCTCAAGGTCTACTCAAAAGCATAACACAAAAGAAACATCCTGAAAGCTGCTATTGAGGAAATTCAGGGGTCCTCCATGAAAAAAAAAAATTCTCAGAGTCTGGGCTTCTGCACACCTCCTCGTCCCTACTGGCATGGGTCTAGCAGGTAAAAACAGGATGAAGGGACAGAATCGACTAGAAACAATTCCCAGTAAAACTACCACCTATCTTCCCCCATTGCTCCCTGACTTTTTGGCACAGGCACCAGTTTTGTGGAAGACAGTTTTTCCACAGATGAGGTGCAGGAATGGTTTCAGGCATTAGATTCTCATAAGGAGCAGGCATCCTGGATCCCTGGCGTGTGCAGTTCACAGCAGGATTCCTACTCCTGTGACAATCTAATGCAGCTGCTGATCCCACAGGAGGCAGAGCTCAGGTGGTCATGTGACCAATGGGGAGTGGAAATAATATAAATGAGGCTTAGTTTCTTTGCCTACCACTCCCATCCTGCTCTGCAGCCTGGGTCCTTACAGGTCGCAGACTTGTACCCATCAGAGTGGTGCCTGTGCTACCTTATTTGAGGTAGTTAGGGCAAAGTCTCAGTGTACTGGCTTTGGGATCCACCCAGAGGACTGGTGGTGTATACTTCTGGGTATGTCTGGGTGGATCATGAAGGCATGACCTTGGGGTCTATGTCTGGCTCTTCACCCCTTCCTCTCTGGCATTTTTCCCTACTCTGTATTCTGGTGGCAATGAACTGAGCAGCTTTACTCCACCACGCCCTTCTGTCATGATGTTCCTTCCTTGGAGGCAGCTTACCATGCACTGAATTCCCCAAGACCATAAACCAAAGAAACCCTCCTCTTTTCAATTGTGGGTGTCAGGTATTATGTCTGCAAACACAAAAGCAGACTAACACACTATTGTTTGTAAAGTTGAGAGGATCATTAGCTAAATATAACACTTATATCTACCTGGTCGTTTTCAAAATGTATTCAAAGATGTCATCTCTTCTTCCATTTCATTATGTAAATCCTATAGAATTAATCAGTTCAGCTTTATCGTAACAATTCTAACTACTGAGTAGACTAGGGTGAGTAAGAAGTGTGGAAATTAGTCACTTATCCATGCCTGGATGCTTCTGCATTTTGAAGACAAAACATCCATCTGATTGATTGACTTGAGCTAGTTCATCGGGATATTTTGTTATAAGCCTAAATCTAACCTTTAAAAAAAAAAAAAGAAAAAGAAACTTGAAAATACACTCAATATTTCTTTGTGGCAAGTTTCCCAGACACTTTATGAATGTTTATTTACCAGAATCAGAAGTTAAAGGAGGCTGTTGTGAAGTGTGATACCATTCAATCACTTCTTTTTTCCTTCTGCTTCTACTTACCTTTTGAAAAATTCAATTATTCATTTTCTTTGATTCATAGTAATAAACACAAAAACCCACTCACACAACCCTACCATCAAAATATGTAAAATAAAATACACGAGTATTTGTCAATAAATCATTGGCTGAATTATTAGAGGTAAATTCTCAAACTGACATTTATTGATTAATCAAAATGCAATACATTCTATCACGATGCCCCTAAGTATATATTGGTTGTTTTGGTTATCAGAATTAATTGAAAAATCAAGTGGCTGGAAACTAGATAAAGGACATATAGTCTATTCCCCAGCTTTCAACAAGACAACTCTTCATCCCTCTGGTCCCACCATTTTGAGCATCTCAAAAATCCTTTTACTCATGACTTCATGAGGGTATTTGTAAAAATCAATGCTCTTATGTAAATTGCTAGGTATTAAGCAAACTAGGAATTAACTGTTGTAACTTGTGTCTCAGAAGCAGCTCTACTTTTTTACTGGTGTGGTTGACATGAGGTAATGTGTGGGTGTTTCTTTTTCCCCCTAATTCTCATGAGAATCAGAACTAAGTGTTGCCTTGATTTGCATCCACTACCATCTGTGGAACTGGGCTTAAAATAGTTTCTTTGATTACACAACCTCTACCCTTTCTGGCTCAGCTCCCATGTTTTGTGTTATAAAAGCACATAGAAGCTTTTTGAAAATTTTCCAGTATCTCAAGAATTAATCCCTGTCTCAATCCCTGAAAGCTATAAAACCCTAAATGTCCGTAAGGATCCCAAGTCCCTTGATGAAGCTGTTCCATCTTTGCAGGAGGATCTGTTTGTCTGGGTGTTGCACTCACAGTGGTGTCACAGGGCCTGGGGTGGGGGGTCTCGCAGAGACCCTGGGCCACCAGTACCATGTAGCCCTCTGCAACAGTTTGACTGTGATCTTCTTGGAGGCAGGCGTCTATACAAGCACAAACGCAGCCTCCCATGCACTTGTAACGTGCGTGGAGAAATGCTCACCTGAGTAAGACGGCCCCACTATTCACCACCATTCAGCCCCCTCTGGTGCCCTGCATTCTGCTTGGGGCACACCAGCTGTTTGTCCAAGTCACAGATCACTTTGGACCCACGACATTCTTCTGACTGCACATGAACAGGCATTTCTGGTATCTGCGCTGCCACACGGAGTCGCCATCCTCTCCTCCCGGTTCAGGGATGTTGGAGCTTCTAACCTTCTAAATCTCCACCCCCTTAGTCTGGAGGTTGGTGAAAAATTTGGCTTTCACCCCGTTTTCTCATACTTGGCACTAAAAGCCTGTGACATTATTACCTCACCCTTCCAGAGAACAGCAACGACACAAAGACTACCCCAGGGTGAGCCGAGCCCTGAGCAATCTGCAGCGCACCATCCAGCAAACCACAGCCCAGTACTCCTAAGAGGCCAGGGGGTGGCCCTCTTTAGAAATCAATCCATCCATGGAGAGGAGAGAGGTTTGATTTACATTGCAAGAACCCCTTTCTAGAAGAGTGTTTGGTTATTCATATTATGTGAAGATATGAATATTTGAAAAAAGATTAGTTGTCTATTCCTGATGAAAAGTAAAAGGATTTCCTTGAGGTACTGAGAGTCCTGATCATTGAAAGAAGAAGCCAGATTTCTCTTCTTCTGTTTTCTTTTCAGATACTGTATCATCATGGTTAGGCTAACTGTAGCTTTAAGTTATATTATGATTAGGAAGACAAAGACTTGGTGAGGGGCATCAAACTGAGGGCTTCACACTTGCTAGGTGCGTGCTCTACCACTCAGCTATGTCTACAACTCTGATCAGGACTTCTTTGGAGAATGGACCTTACTACACAACCCAGGCCGAACATGGACTCAAGATCCTCCAACCCCAGGCTACTGAATGCTGGGTTACAGGCAAGTGCCACCTCACCTGGCTCCAGCCAAGACTTTTGATTGTGTATAAGGACATCACATTTTGAGTGAAAGAACTGAAGAAAAAAAAAAAAAAAAGAAAGCAAAATTGTACTGTGCAGGGATATTATAAATAATCCCCAGAGTAAATAATTTGTCTAGAGAGATGCTTTGTGAGATGTCATTTTAAAAAAAGTAAGTCCAAAACTATTTTATTGACAAATACTACAGAGAGAACAATGTTATTAAAATTCTAAAAAATTTAGACGACTGAAGTGACATAGTATTGTTGCCAAGGAAGGAGACTTCCTAATTTTAAAGAGTGTCACTGTGAGCCTAATTTTATTAACTATTTTATTTTCTAATTAGAGAAATTAGCAGTTGGAAGGAGATTATAAAATCAATGTAAGAGATTGTAACATAGGGAAGAGAATAAAATGGATTTTCAAAATTTCCATGATTATCCATAAAAGACACATTTGCTATTATCAATATATAAAATAAATTTTTTCATTTAGTTATTTGCAAGAGCTCTGTTTTAAAATATATCCACCATTTTATTTTATTACTTACATATTTTCACATGATACTATTAAATGGAACCTGGATCTAATTGTTTACAGTCTTTGTTCTTTTTTTTTAATCTCATTAACTCCATGTTACAGCGTCAACGGTTTTTTTTATTACCAAATGTATTCTCAAAAATAAGCAGGCAAAAGCAATGCAGCAGAAATGATCAACTCAGGTTTTATTGTCTGTCTCCTCTCTGATGAAGTCAAGCCTGCTTTTGTTCTAGTTTTCTTTCCAGGGAGCATCTTTACGTGTTTCCCCTTTATAATCCAGGTGCAGCAAATTCTTTTGCACCTCCTATTTCACTCTATTTCACGCTAAACTGGGGGTGGGGGAGGGTAGGAATAAAGGTAATGGGACCAGACAGACTGGACAGATTGGAGTTCATATTCCACCTCTGCCACCAAGAGTCAGTTTAGACAAATCTTTGAATGCTTGGAAACCCAGCACCCACATTTGTGAGAGAAATAGACAATGTATGCTTGCTTGGTAAGATGTGGAATCCAATTAAAGTGCTCAATGTATCTAGCTTTATTGCATCACATACAGTTGGTGCCCAATAAATGGCAGATTGTTACAGTAAAAGTAGATGTAGACATTTTCCCTCAAATTTATCTTGTTCCTTTAATTCCCCAAATTTATATGAAAAATAAGCAATTACTAGCTAGTATTCCTCTTGGCCTGGCCTCATGTCTTTTAAAAACTGAAGTATATTATATAGGAGCACAATATATCAACAAATAAGTAAAAATACTCCAGCTATTATGTTAACTTGAGTTCTCAGCAATGCCTTTCTCCAAGTATTTGTCTCTAGCTCTCTGTGTCCCTCTACTTACCTTCTCATTTGGTTATTCTTCATCCATTTGGATAAAGAACATGCATTTACTTTTATATGAGTCTCCCATTACTAAATTGCTCAAAAATATTACATGAGAGTGTTCTTTCTTAGGCCTTCCCTATTTTAAAAATCACTATCATCCTCAGTGATCCCTTCCCTACATTAGGATCCTTTAGCAGTGAGGTAATACATGTAAAATGTCCAGGAGAATTTGATACAAGATAGAAACTCGGGTAAAACTGAGTTAAAGGTCCTTCTTAGAGCTCTCTCCTCTACTCCACTAAACAAATTACTCTGACCTGTATTTTTCTGTCTTACACCTCCTTCAATAGCTCATTTGTTCTTCTAGGCCAGGACCTTGCATTGAAAGAACCCCACACAGATCTAGCTCATAATAGGCTTTCAATAGAAATTTGTTAGATAAATAGAATGGTTTCCCATCATTTGAATTCATATTTCTTCACTAATTTCACTGGCAGCAAAAGGAATAATAAGTATGAAATTACTTCTGCTCTAATTATTTTTTTTAATCTAAGGGTTTTCTTAGAGTTATATTAAACAGCTGAGTTCACTCACCTGAAGAGGTGAGAGAAATCATTCATCCAGGTGAGCCATGCTCTACTCAGGCAAAGTAAAGTAGGGACAGTCTGGAAGTCCCCAGACTGAAAGCTCATTTATTCTTGTCTTGTCGAGTTGAAGGCCCTAAGGACAAAGACACCTCGTTCCCCATCTGCAGAGATTGCTGCCCACTAAAGACGGAATTCATGCCAAGTAGCTCTTGGCAATTTTAAAGAGTGAAACTGGAGGAGTGAGTAGTTCTCAACTGAAGCAGTAAAGAGAGTACAGGTGGAAAGTAGCTTAGAGAAGACCCTGGTGACCTGAGATGAATGAGGCAGACCTAGGAACCTATCTCATCAGCAAGGAAAAAGCACTTTTGCCTTCTCACTCAGCACCATGATTTTCAACCATATAGAATCCCTGTCTTAGAAATCTAATTTTGATCTCATCCATCAAATTTCCTGGTAACACTGGAGGTAATAGTGCCCACTGCCAAATAAATGAATAAACAAGTTGCTCTTGGGTGTTCCTTTTCCTACTTATAATGCCAAATAACATATTAGAACATATTTAAGTAAAACCTGTCCTAGAATCAATTTAAGTACTGTACAAATAGACTATTTCTGTGACAACTAGGAGATGGACTGTCTAACAGTGCTGCAAAGATTTGCTTCCTTGCTTGCAACAAATTTGTTCCATGACAATTCCCAGTGAGGCAACATAATAGCCACCTCCTGCCAGTGTTGGAATCACTTTCTGTAATGAGGACAATGTTTTCTTTCCTTCTCTTGGCTTTATTTATTGCAAATTTAAAGTTTTCATAAGAGAAAAAATGCTACCCAATTTTCCTCTGTGGTAAGTCTATATCTGAGTTTTCAAGAGGTTATAATGTGCACTTTGTAGACGACCTACACAACCAATTGTTGGAAGGTAGAGGAGAAACAATGAATCATTTCCATGGAACAAGGGGTAAAATTGAGGAAAGTCTCAGAGAAGAGCTGTGAGGAAGTATTTTCCTTCTTGCATTTTATAGAGCAAGTTACATTAAAACATTTATTTCTTGATAGACAAGAAAGGTTATCAAATATAAAACTAAACGTTGCACATGCTCATGAAGAATGGCAGTACCACGGCACTGGTAAATGTTTGTGCTCAGAAAAGACAGGGTATCCTTTAAACAGACACTTGCTGAGCATCTCCTCTGTGCTAGCATTTTAGTCCCTGCGAACACATGACTTTGCAAGAAATATGCAAACAAACACTAAGAATAAACTACACTCTAGGCAGTAAATGAGGTACCTACAATGTAGACAACCTGAACTCTTATTTGTAGATATACTGCCACTGCACAACTATCTTCCCACACCCACCCTACTCCACTCTATACACCCAACACTTGAAACAGTTCTGTAATATGTCCTGGGTTATATTGTTCCCTTGCCCTTTCTTTTCCTTGGCTAACCACTCCTCACCGTTAGAGCAACTAGATGCCTAACTCTGAATAGCTTTAGCGCCTACAGGCCGAGGAGATCACTAAACTACTTTTTGTGTCAGCCAGAGGCCAGAGGCTGCCAATAAGTCTTTGCTGTTCATTTGTAGCCTAGCCCAGAGCCTGCCCGTTTGGGACCAGACTATTTTATTCATTCTTTCAAGAGATATTTATTGAGCTCTAACAGTGGTAGACTCTATCCTAGTAGCTGAGGATAAAGTAGTAAAACTAACAGAAAAATTCTCACCTTTATATGAAATAGAGGTGAAGAGAGGTGAATTTATTTGCTGAAGGTCAAACTGAAAGTCGCTGGTAGAGCCAGACTTAGCATCCAAGTCCCCTAACTCCCAGATATTTTCCCACAGTTATTGTCTTGCTACTTAAATAGTCATCTTGAATGCTTGGATCCTGAAAGCGTGTGTGTGTGCGCGTGTGTGTGTGTGCGCGCGCGTGTGTGTGACAAAAATAGCACAAGTGCACATGTGGCATTTGCCCCGCTTAGCAGAATCTGCTAGTCATTTAGTTCACTTGGCCCATGGTTTATTTTACCCTTATGTATGATATAGTCCATGTCCTCTATAACTGTATTTTCTATTTAGGTAAATTTTAGATAAGGTTTTTATATGTAAGAAGTCCTTATTAAATATTTATAGAGTGAATAAACACATAAAATGTTAAATGCATAGTGCACCATTTAGTAGAGCTATCTTATGTGCAGTATCATGCAAGAAAATAATTCACGAATGGAAAAGAATCCCAGGGTGAATGAGGATGATCTGAGAAGGTCAACCTTCTAATTTGAAAATATTCTATTTGGAAAACAGGCTCCCTTCTAGTTTTTCACCAATTATTGAATTGTTTTGGCATGCACTGATATTGCTCCCATTTTCAAAATGTACCTAGGATTTCTGAAAAGCCGCCAGTGGTCATTTTACCCAGCAAGTACGCTGTCACCCCCGGTGCCTGAACTGTCGCTCAGCGAGGGGTGCAATCACTGTAGCTAGTTAGCGATTAATGTGAAATCCTCTCTCCCATCAGAGCTGATTGGAAAAGTGGCCAGAATGCCCAGCACACTCACACCCATGTGCTCGGCTTGAGTTTGCATATATTTTCCCTTTTGACACACTCTCAAAGCATTTTTGTTATTAATAGTTAGCTTTTGTTGCAACCTGAAATATTCCATGTGGGAAAAACAGTTCATCCCATTTGCTGAAATGAGAACAGTTTTTCTTTTAATTTCCAATATGCTCCCAATGCCATGTTTCTTCTCCCAGCAACGGTTCCAGGGCTAAGTTATTTCCACGGTGTGTTACTTCTTTGGGGCTTCCTTTACTGGTAAAGAGACAAGCTTAACTCTGATATCCGCAGTGTATAGTCAAGCCACAGTGAAAACTGCATCTACTTTAGTCTCTGAAATACAAAGAACAATATTGGCGAAGAAGCTGGGAATGAAAAGGTAATAATTCTGCCAGAACTGTCAGAATGCTGATGAAAGACGGTCTCTCTTCATTTTAATCAGCCATTTCAAAGTTGGAAGAAGAAAAAAGACAAGAGACCGGCCCTCTCTGTGGCTTCCCCTGTGACTGAAATAAAGCTCTGTGAGACATATTGCGACTTCGGCGCTAACGGTGAAGGTACCTGTGTCATTTGTGATTAGTGTCATACTTCAGTCTGAAGGATGCGCGTGTGCTGAGGATCACAGCCCAGAACATCACTATCCCACAGCCCTCCAGGGACTCTCCTAACGACCCAGTGATCTCACTGGAAGCAGGGGAAGGATACTCTTGTAAAAATGTTCCTGTAACAAGCAGTCTAGGGAATGGGGAGTTTTACACATTACTACTTTTGATAAAACAGCTCTGGCCCAAAGGATCTTTATGAATCCAAAAGTTGTCTATTTATACAGTGATCAGTAGAACTTTTAATTTCATATTATTTTATTTACTGATATGTCTTACATATTTTAAATTATATGTTTATTTCATGTTTTATTTTATGATTATTTAACATATATGTATATTAGGTAGCTTTCCATTGCTGCAACACAATACCCAACAACTACAACTTAAAGGAGCAAAGATTTAATTTGGCTCATAGTTTCAGGAGATTCATTCCATGGTCAGCTACCTTGAAGGCAAAAACATCATGGTGGAAGCATATGTACGTGGTAGAAGCACTAAACAAAGCAAAGATGGCTAGCTCATGGTGTCTGGAAAGCAAAGCAGAAGAACACCAGAGAGAATGGGGCCAGGGACCAGACACAGTTCCAAAAGTCACCCCTCCATGACCCATATAGACTCCCACCCTAATATGTGCTATGCTAATCTCCTAGACAGATCCCAAAGCCCATCAAATTGACACTCCAGTTTGACCATCACACCCCGCTGCTTGCCAGCTTGGCATCCAAACATAACTCCTTAAACCTTAGTCGATCTCCAAAGAAGCGCAAGACTATCGTCCCACCTAACATGCTACAAATATCCTACATACAATTGAATACAGTCATCCTTCTCCAAAGTCTCAACAACGTGTACTTAGTAATATATTTTATATTAAAACTTAAAAAATACTCTGGGGAGGGTAACTGATTTTACACTGAGTTCTCCAGGGTCAGAGCCAGAGATCAGGATTCAAGTGTACATAGTCTATTTGCAGAATGATCTGAAGAAGCACCAGTAATGGACTGAGGAAAGAAAACTGGGCTGGGGAGGAAGGCAACACAAATGGGATTAATAAGCAGGTACTACAGGGACATCTCATGCTCTGTTCTTGTGGAGGCCTCTAAACTGGTTGGTAAATCATGACTCAGAGTTCTCCCATCCAAAAGACGAGAACCTGGGGTATTCATCCACCAACACCTACTCCATCATTGCTTGAAGTCTGCTACCAATGGTATCAGCACAAACCTTGGGCCCGAATTTCATGTAATACTGAGAATACTCATATTCAGGGTAGCAGAAAGCAGAATGTTAATAGGTGCTGGCAGTAAGAAGCTACGCACGTGCATAAAGGTCATGAGAACTGAGGAGAGACAGGCAGAGTCCCAGCAGCACCTGCTTCAGTGGGCTGAGTCCACTCCTCCAGAGGAAGAATCAATCTTTGGAGGTTGCTCTCTGACAGTACAGGAAATGAAGGATTAGAATTTGGTCAAAACATTTTGGAGACTGGGAGATCACTACCACTCTTTTTCTTCTCTCCTACAGCAACTGTAAAACCCATTTTCCAAAAAGAAAGAAAATATTTAAGAGGAATGCAGAAACATTCTTCCTTATGTTTTTCAGTCAACCTCATTCTGTTACTTTTCCAAACACTTTGGTCCCAGATTTTAACAATAACAATTTTTCATCTTACATCCTTTTACTTTTCAAAATGCTTTCATTCTTATTAACTCAATTGACCTTCAGGGAACAAGCTGGCCCTTTTCATCTACATTTTCATAAGAAGAACCTGAACGAATAAAGATATTAAATGAATCGAATGCTCAGCAAAGCAAGGATTGCAGCCTCTGTCTCAATAAATATGTATGAAGCATCTATATTCCAGGAGCTGCCTGTTTCTGGTGGAGATGGAGTTAATAGGACATAGTCCTCCTTGCTGAAAAAGTCAAAGTCTACTGAGGAAAACACGTGTTAAAGAGTTCAGTCATGTGGCGTTAGCTCAAACCAATGTTCAATGCAGTGCTGGAAGGAATACGGAGGGCTTTGAAGGTCAGTCTTTTTGGAGAAACGAGTTGTATGTTTTCAGTCAGAGCAGAATATACATTCTTATGGCTAAGGATGATATTTCTTATTTATACAAATTTTTCCGTGGTCTAATCATTCACCTGGGCACCTCTTCTGTGTGGGGTGACGTAGTGGGCCACTGAATACTGGCCAGCAGTAACTCTATCAAATTGAACACATGGTCTCTTTGGTTGGTCCAGCAAGAAAAGAAAGAATCTAGAGTCATGCATGGGCTCCTAAATGTTTCCACATAGAAATAACCATGAGCTTCCTCTATTGCATGGGTCAAAGCAAGTCACATGGTCATATGTAAACTCAAGGGGTTCAGGGAAGGGAGTTATCTGTGTGCATGCAAAGTGAAAAGAATCAAAATTATTGGTGAGCAGCATAAGGAACTTCAAAAGGAAGGTATATTTTAAGTAGAAATGATTGGGAGAAAAACATACTTGGCAGATAAAAGAATCCGTGTAAAGACACAGAGACACGAACTAGCCTGAACATTCAGAGATTCAAACTTTGGGGAACCTGGAGTGTGTGGGGATGTGCTAGGTGATATTAGTGATGTCAAAAGAATGAAATGATTTTGGAATCTATCATCATGGAACCAGTAACAGTTCATAAGCATGATAGACACATGAGCAGTTGCTCTTTTTTAGAAAGACACCCCATGCTAATAAAAACTCAGCACATTGTGGAACATCTCATCTAACACAAATTTCTAAGTCTATCTGAAACCTAACCCTGCAGTTGTACCTTTATGGGATTGCCTTCCAGTCAAATAATCAGGCAACTGGGCAAGATGTGATAGCATCATTTTATGACTTTTGAATGCACAGAAACAAAATTCTACAAATTTAGTAAACATGTTCTTGGTGACTCGTCTTGCTGTTTCCCATTTTTCAGAGTTTGAGGAACCAATAGAGTCAGCATTTCTAACATTCTTGACTTCCACACTGACATACCCCAATCCTTAACACTTTTTTTTAAACTGGTCTATCAAGACTTGTGATCTCACTAATTTTCTTTAATTCATCTATTTTCTTGTACTTTACCACCACCGTTACCACCACAGTCGTTTCACCCATTCTTCTTCTTTCACGGGGATATTATAAAATTAAAATCTGGTTATGTCTTTCCTCTGCTTGAAGCCTTTCTGCACTGTGCAAAGTTGTGGAAACAAGCCACAAGAATCTCCGTGCTCTCATTCTGGCCTCATTCTTCAGGCTCATTCTTCACCACGACCACCCTCCGACTCCAGCATTCCCACCACAGTTCATAGTTCAGGCAACTCCTTCAGCCATCTGTACCTGAGCTGCTCCCCTCCACCAAGTTGCGGGGGAGGGGTAACTTTCCTCCTTGGTCTAGCTAACTCCTGCCCTTCCTTCTGATTTCACCTCCAACTCTATTTCCTTCAGAATTCCCCTCCAACCCACTGCCTTTCCTCCCGCAAACAAATGTACATCTGCCTATTAGATGGTCTCACAGCACCCTGCACCTTTTCTTCACAGCCCATAGAATTGTGTATTTGCGATTGCGTGTAAGAAATAATAGGAGGTCATGGTCTGGGTCAGTTTGGCTGCTGTTGTATTCCCAGCACCAGGCACAAGGCCCAGGACAGGGCGGATCGATACATAATTTAGTTATGTGGAATGAATGAAAACTGCCCATACATCCGTTGGTATATGTGGGGTGCGTAAGGAGTGAGAAATTCGGGCTCGTTTGGGGATCAGCCTTATATGAAAATAAAAATCATCTCTAGCAAGTTTATTTTGATAGTTCAGAGATCCAAAGCAGTCCTACCTCAGTTTCTATTCAATATTATATTTTGAAGATCCACAGTAGATGTGAATTTACATTATTTATGGTGTTTTACATTTATCTTCTTAGTCATCTTTTTATTTAAAAGTTACTCCCCTTCTTTTTATAGCCAAGAGAAAAAAATTATAATGACTGAAGCTAGAGCTTGGTGATAGCACTTGCCTAGCACGCACAAGGCCCTGGGTCCGGCCCAAGGCACTACAAATACAAATGTGTGTGTGTGGGGGGGGTGTGTGCGTGTGCACGCGCACACAAATGTGTGCAGGTATATTATCTATGTATTCTCTTCTTTTACCCATGCCTCTGCATACTGCAAGCTGGTTTTAAGCTTTCTTCTGCAATCAAATTAACTTTTCCTATTTCATTGGCTGAGGTCAACAACTTTCATATCGCGAGTATGTTACACTCACTTTAGACCCTGCTCTTTCCCATCCTTGACACTGAGTATATGAGGCAAACTCTGTGCTTTTCATTTGTGTATCCAGCGTGCTAGCACAGTGCTCAGTAGGTGGTAAATGTATCATAAAATATCCATAGATTGACAGCTTGGGATTGCAGTTGAATGGTTTTTCTTCTGTTCAAAATTATTATTCACATCCTGGGGCATTTGGAGACTTTGCAGGCTTTGAGCATGGCCATTCCAAAGCCAAGGCTGTGGAAAGGAATGTGTCCCAGCTGCCGTGTGTGCATGTCTATGACCCCAGAGCCACATTCTGATGCACATTTTAGTGCAAAAGGAATCAAGGATGATGGTGTTACATCTGGAGGTGGACTGTGAGCTGCTGCCCTGCTAGAAAATGTAATTCCTGGCAATCATAAACCCAGCTACAGTAAAGAATTAAAAAAACTGAGTTTAAATTAAGAGAAGACAATTTATTTAGAGGACAATTTATTTAAAAGTGGTGAAAAGGGGGGAAAAGGAGATGATAGATAGCTACTCAAAGAGTAGGGAGCATTGGAAACGGCCTTTCATTGTAGCCCCTTTTTATTGAGATTTTTTCCTTGGGTTGGCCCTTGGAATCTGATTGGCTCTTGGGCTTGTTTGTCACCTCTGCCTCGATTTCCCTCAGCCCTGTGACCTTTATTTTTAGGCAGAGAGCAAGCTTATGGGTGGGTACCTTAGAGCCAGGTAATGCAGATATAGGAGTCAAAGGGAGAGTTTGTTTTCTTTATGTTAATCAGATTACCTGGGGACCTTCCCGGAAAGAGTCTCTTTGCCTTTGTCTCTCTGACTGTTGGAATCTGGCTGCCTTTATGTTTCTAAATATTTGATTATAGCTGTCTGGCTTTTTGAGTCTAATGAGGCCTTTACCCTATCTTTTCCCTACCTATGAGGACCCATCCCTACAACGGGTTCTAAGGCTTTGCCAGTAAGGAATTTGTAGCATTTGACCAGTTGTGAAAGTCTTTTAAAGATTTTCCCTACATCAGAATTTATTAGGTGAGATGACTTGTACCTTCTCTACGCAAAACTATCTAATTCACATCAGTTTTCCCATGGAGAACATCTATAAATATGTAACAGAATCTTTTAATGAAAACTGTTTGAAAAAGTGAGAGAGTGACTTGGTGGTGGAGACAGCCACACCTATCCTATTTTTAAAAATTGAATGACTCTCAGTAGATAGAAATAAAAGTGAGATATCTTACTTGCATAAAGGGCATTCACAAAAATTCTCATTAAACATCAGAGCTAATGATGGTATATTAAAAAATTTCTGAGTGATCAGAAGTGGGACAAACATGCCCTATTAACATTTCATCTAAACATCATACTGGAGGTCCTAAACAAGAGAGAAAAAATATAAAGAATAAAAAATATAAGGATCAAAAAGAAATTAAGCAGTTATCATTTGTAAAATACATGATTGTGCATGTAAAAAATTAAAGGGAACCTTCAGATTAAAAGTGCTAAGTCAATATATTCAGCAAAACCAATCTATGGTGACAGAATTGAGGAGAATGGTTACATTTTGAGGGAGTAATGTATTAAAATTATTAAAGAAAACATGAAATTTAACACAAAAGGACAGGGGCTACCTGGTAAAAATATTTTTTAAAAAATTAGATATCTATATTCTACCAAAAAATTAAAATGATACTATTTATAAGGAAAATGTATAAATAAAATATTTGGAAAGAAATTTAATGGAAGAAATATAAATACTCTATGCAGAAAATTATAAAACATTATTGAAAATATTGGTAAAGACCTAGTAAATCTTCGTGTATATTTCCAATAAAAGCCAAAGAATTCTGAAGTTGAAAAGTTGGAAGAGCTGTATAAATGTTCTGAAGATACCACTAAAGCTTCAGTACTGCAAACAGTGTGGTATCTGCCAATATAGACATATAACCCAACATAATAAAATGTGGAACCGTGTGTGGCCATTTGTTTAGAAAAAGTTAACAGTGAAATGTCAAGGAGATAGGACAGTCTTTTCAATAAATACTGAGGAGTCAACTGAATATCCACAGAGTAAAATCACCTGTGCCTCATCTTACACAAGAATACTATTTCCTACTAGCTTCAAAAATGAAATGAGAAAGGTAAAACCATAAAATTTCTAGAGCTCAAACACAGAAGAATACATTCTTTATTTTGAAATAAGCAAAATTTCCCTAATGAAGTAGAAGAAACATTAACTATAAAGAAAAAAGATAAACGTTACTGAAAACAAGGTCACCTGTTCATCAAAAAACATAATTACGGGCCTTAGGAGGCTGAGGCAGGAGGATCACCATGAGTTTGAGGCCAGCCTGGATTCAAGGCCAGACTGAATTGCAGTGGGAGACCTTGTTTCAAATCAAAAACAAAACAAAACAGAACATAATTAGGAGAATGAAAGACATGATTTGTCATGGAATGGGAGAAGGGATCTGTAACATATGCACCCGAAAAAGGTTTTTTGTTTTTCATTTTTTTAAATTTTGTGCCTAAAAGGTAGAAGAATTCCTACAGGTCAGTAAGAAAAAATAGTGTAATTTCAACAGAGTTACTGGAACTCTCATACAGCTGGTGGGAATGTAAATCAGTGTAATTACTTTGATAAACTGATGTTATCTAATTAAAGCTGACTCTACATGTAACATACAATTCAGCGATTCCAGTTCTGTGTACAGTGCACTTCAAAAAGCTAAGAGACATAAAAGAATGTGTTCATAGGAACAATGGCTTTATAAACCAACATGAAAAACAACCACATTTCCATCAACAGAGAATAAAAGTAAAAAGCGAATTATTCATATAATGGAATAATTTATGGCAATAATAATGAGCAAGTTACTACAATGCAAACAATGTTTGAACCCCACAAACTAATATCAAGCAAAAGCCAGACTCTGTATAAAAGTACACACAAAAAATTAAATACTTAGGAATTAACCTAGCCAAAGAAGTAAAAGTTCTCTACAATGGAAATTACATTACTCAAACGGGAAATTGAGGAAGACATCAGAAGATAGAAAGATATCCCTGGTTCCTGGATAGACAGAACCAGTATTATCAAAATGGCTATACTTCCAAACCTGATATAAAGAATTACTGCAATCCCAATCAAAATACCAATGCATTTGTCACAGATCTAGACAGAACAGTCCACAAATTCACATGGAACAAGAAAAGCCCCAGGATATCAAAAACATTCTTGGGTAACAAAAGTAAAGCAGATGACATCCCTATCCCATATTTGAATTTATACTATAAAGCTGCAGTGGTTAAAATAGCATAGCACTGGCACAAAAACAGGCACGTGGGTCAGTGAAACACAAAACAGTAGAAGCAGAAACAATCCCAGGCACAAACAGCATTTGATCTTTGACAAAATGGCCAAAAAATACCCTGGAAGAAAGATAGCCACTTAAATAAACAGTGCTGGAAAAACTGGACATCAAAAGATTGACTCTATGGACTAAACTAATAGAAAATGGAACAATGTCACAACAGAAACAATCTGCTGGAAGATAAAATAGGTACAACTCTTGAAGACATAGGCATAGGCAAGGACTTTTTGAATAAAACTCAACGGCACAAGAAATGATACTGAGAATCAACAAATGCTATTATATAAAATTAAAAAGCTTCTTCCCAGCAAAGGAAACAACCAATGTATAGGAAGGGAAAATTTTTTTGCCAGCTATTCCTCAGACAGAGGACTAACATCCAGAATACGTAAAGAGCACAAAAAAAAAAATAAATAAAAGACCTAATCAAAAAATGGGCAACTGAAATGAACAGACATGTCTCACAAGAAGTACAAAAGACTAATAAATACATGAAAAAATGTTCGACCTCACCAGCCATTAGAAAAATACAAATTAAAACTACAGTGAGATACTGTTTTATTCCAGAAAGAATGGCTATTATAAAAAAAAAAGAAAATTGAATAATAACAAATGCTGGCCGGGATGTGGGGAGAAAGGAACTCTTCTACACTGTAAGAATGTAAACTAGTACAACCACTGTGGAAATCAATGTGGAGATTCCTCAAAAACTAAAACTAGAAATTTCATTTGACCCGGCTATCTCCCTTCTAGAGATTTTCCCAAAGAGTGAAAATCATCATATTACAGGGATACATACCTACCTATATTTATAGCAGCACAATTTGTGATAGCTAGATCTTGGAAACAGCATTTATGGCCATCAACAGATCCATGAATAAGCAAAATTTGGTATTTATATACAGTGGAGTCCTACTCTGCCATAAAAAAGATAAAACTTGGCTGGGGATTTAGCTCAGTGGTTACAGTGCTTGCTTATTAGCAAGCACAAGGCCCCGAGTTCGATCCCCAGCACAAAAAAAAAAAAGATAAAACTTGAGAAATTTGCAGGTAAATGGTTGCAACTTGAGAACATAATGTTATGTGAACTAAGTGAGGCACACAGTCTTAAACACTGCATGGTTTCTTGTCTAAGAAATTAAATATATATATACATACACATACACATGCAAATGAGGAACAAAAGGGAAGATGATAAATAGGAAGTGGAGAATGTTCAAATTGTTTCAAAGATATTTTAATATATATGCTAATGTGTTTCATTTATCCTGCTATGTTCTCTTAGTCTTTGAAAAGAATGTTTCGTGCTAATATCTGTTTCTTCTTTGTAAGAAAGAATCTTGTTGATGTTTTGTGCTCTGAGTAACTTTGAAGATAATGATACACAGTATATTAACTACTGTTATTCTCTTGTTACTTTGTTATGTAATTTCGTTCTACTTTTTCATAAAATAAAAAAGCAACATAAAAGTACACACTATAGAATTCTAATTATATAACGCTAAAACACAAAATAATCTGTGGACTACAATTCGGAATAATGATTGCCTTTGGCAGATGGTGAGGTGAGCTCCTGCACCTTTGCAGGGCTTTAGTCATTGTTCTGAGTAGCGGTTGCATAGATGAATTTATTTAGTAAAGTATCACTGAGAAAGCACAACTTATGATTTGTGTATGTTCTGTATGAATGTTTAATTTTAACTGTTCAAAATTATATTTAAAAGTATTTCTGTACCACTTTTTAATGTGCACAACCAAATGCAGATGTTGGGACAAAAGGTGTGGGTAGCAAGTCAGCATTTCATGGGCAGAAGCACCGGACTGACCCCTTTTAACCAGAAGCTCTAGTCCTGGGGGCCTGCTGGCCCGGCACTGCACCATTGCATATTTGAGGAGAGGGAGAGAGAACAGCCGTCCAGGGCAGCACGGTGTGAAGCCATGTTTGGAGTCATTAGAGTTTCCACAAGACCTCTGTCCACCTTGGTAAAGTCCACTTCCCAACGGCCTGCTACAGTCTCTGAAGCAGCTTCTGCCAGGTCAAGACAGCAGCCACAAATAAGTGTAAGGCTTTCAGTAGAATTTTCTACTATCGTTTGTACTTTTATTTGGGTGGAAATCTTTGAATAGTCTGTCATTATGAGGACTGTTTCTTTTGCAGGGACTAAGACTTAATAATTTCTTGAACTGACATTTATGAATATGTTGAGGTCAAGTTACGTATTCTCCAAGAGCCACATGAAATTTTTGACCCAACACAGGGCTATGTAAAGCATGCTGCTGCGATCATAAATCAAGCAACCCAAAGTGACCATTCTTTTAACTACTACTGTCCATTGGTACATTAGATGAGTCTATATTAACATAGATCAGAAGTCCACAAGCTATAGCCCATGGACCAGATTCTGGGTAGTGCTTGTTTTTGCAAATAAAGTTTTATTGGCAAATGACCATGCCCATTGGTTTACATATTGTCTCTGGCTATTTTCCAGACACAATGGTAGAATTGACAGAGACAGTTTTAAACCCACAAATCCCACAAAGAGACAGAGTGTTATCAGCAAGGTCTCAGCAGAGCAAACAGCATAGGAAGGGGGGGCGTTCATGAGGAAACCAGCAACCCAGTAGCCTGTTGGGGGAAAAGAAGGAAGAGAAAAAGGAAAGAAAGGGGAAAGGGAAAAAATAGAAAAATATAAATAAACCTGCAGTACATAGGGAAGGGGGGAGCAGAAGGGAGGGGTGGGGAAAAGGGGGGAAATCCAAGATACATCATGTACAGGTGCAAAATAACCACGATGAATGTGACCATTATGTATACAATGTATACAACGTACCAATACATGCTCTGGGTAAAAAAAAAAAAATTATGAAAGATATTACTGAGATTGTAGGGTAAGTTATGTTAAATTCATCCAGTTGGTAATTGTTGTATAATTTTGTAGGAGAATGTTCTTGTTCTTAGAAGATAATTGTTGAAATATGAAGGACTAAAGTTTCATGATTATCTGCAACTAACATTAAAAGAGACCAGCAAACAAAGACAGAGAATGAGAAAGCAAGCAAAATGCTGACTATTGGTGAATCTAAGTAATTGACACATGGCTGCTGATTGTACCATTCTTGCAAATTTTCTGTAGGTTTGACATTTTTTAAAAAATAGACTGTTGGAGAAACTTTTAAAACTAGATATTGAAACTTTTTTTTCATATATTTGGGAGAAGAATGAAGACAAAAAATAAGAAAATACCTTCCCCCCTTTTTAAATGAGAAGCTAAGTTTGTCAGTAAAATATGTATTAAATATTCATACACAGTTATATTCCCTTTCTTTTTACCAGTTTCATCTCAAACCTCACTGTATCCTTAAACCTCTCATTCTATACATAAGAAAAACTACATGAAATATTTTCCCAGGAAAACATTATACATATTCCTCATGGGCATACATAATGCATGCTTTATAACCATCACCCTCAGATAAGTACACCCTCCTGCTAAACAAACCTATGTCTTAAAATATTTTGAAAAATTTGCAATGTAATATGATACACAGTAGAATAAAGAAAACAGATCCAAAGGGATCTCAAACACATGCCCCTTATTTTGTCTTAGAAATACGATGTATGTATCCTTGAGAGGAGACATAGTCACAATGACAGTGGAGAATCACCAAGGGAACAGAACCTCAGCTGGCGTCCCGGGGTGTGTCGCTGCTCACTGCTGGCAGATGCTCCACATGCACTTTAGATTCTGCAATTTGAATCCTAAGGTGTGTTTAAGAACCTGCATACAGATCTGAGAGAAAGAAGAGCAGTTTCCTGTATTCTTCAAGACAATCCCTAAATGTCGATGTGTCTACTTGCAAAAGAGAAATGCTTTTTGGAGACCAGTCATGCTGTGAGGGGATGATGTCACTGCCTGGGTGACCTCATGCATGGTGTGACCTGGTAGAATAATCCTGGTCTCTGGTTCCCAGGGCCACTTCAGATATGAAAAATGAGGCACCTCTATCTTGGTCCTAAATTTAAATTCATTTCTCTTGTTCAGAAGGCATGTTACTTAACCAAATTGCATGGTAGATGCTCCTGTACACTACTTCCAAGGTTTTCTTTCTTTCTTTCTCTCCTTCTTTCTCTCTTTCCTTCCTTCTTTCTTTCTTTCTTTCTTTCTTTCTTTCTTTCTTTCTTTCTTTCTTTCTTTCTTGTTTTCCCTCCCTCTTTATCTCTTTCTTTCTGGTTTCCCTCCTCCTTTCCCTCTCTTGCTTCCTTCCTTCTTCTCTCTTTTCTTTCTTTCTTTCTCTTTCTTTCTTTCCTTCTTTCTTTCTTTCTTTCTGTTTTCCTTCTTTTCTTCTTTCTTTCTTTCTCTCTGTCTTTCTGTCTTTCTTTCTTTCTTTCTTTCTTTCTTTCTTTCTTTCTTTCTTTCTTTCTTTCTTTCTTTCTTTCTTTCTTTCTTCTTTCTCTCCCTCCTTAGTCTTAGACTTTTTAGTAGGCACCATGTTCTCCTTTGGTTAACAGGGGGAGCATGGCTATATGAGAGCATTTATCAACAAGGTCAGGATAAATTGTAATGGGGGAAGGAGACAAACAGTGGCATGAGGAGTTTTAAATAGAACTCAGTATGTGATAAAATCTCTGTGTGGTCCTAGTAAGGTTAAAATTGACAGGTTGTTTGCACTTGTCAAGCGAGCTGATAGTTCAGCAAGACAAATTCTGTCCTGTCTTGTGGTATGATTACAGCATGGGCAAGTGGGGCCACAGATCCATAACATTAAACCATCACAATGATAAATAATGTCCAGGATGTGTTACCTTGCAATTCTTGTTCATATTCCAAGTGCAAAATGAGCAATAATACTAATGATAAACATCACTTTGAGGAAGGGGTCAGCAATGAGTATGCTTTATGGGTCAAAAAGATGACAGCACTTCAAAATAATTTACTTCTTTTTAAGACAAATGAACTGATTTTTTATATTAAATATGAAGTCTGTACATTTTTAGCCTCTTGACATTATCTTGGTAAGATATGAATTCTTATTGTTTGGATCTATTTAGATAATCCAGGTAATGATAAGAGATGCCATCTAAAGTCCTGTTTATCCACATGTTACACTGTAGAAAGAATAAATATTATGTTGGTTTTGGAGCTCAGACCTAATTCAAGTAAGCCAAAAACCAGTGTGTTTTCTTCAAAGTCAAAATAAACCTCAGAGTACAGTAGTAGAATTGCGCTTTTTAAAATAAAAGCCAAGAAGTCTCCTTATGTCAGGTGAATACTAATTAGGAGAGAATCAGACCATCTATGTGTTCTTCTACACCTCTTCAGACATAATGTCCAGGATCAAAACGCTCCCTACAACTTTGACCCCACGCCTGTTCTAAAAGGGCCTTCAAAAGAGTAGATACTGTTTTATGACCTACAGGGACAAGCAAGGAGATTAGGAAGTTTGTCTGGACGCTTTGGGAAAGCAAAAGCAGCAAGAGACAAGTGAAATCATTTTTCAACATTTAAATCTTCAAGAAAAATGATCCTCTCACTCAAAGAAATAAATATGAAATGGTAAAACCTATATGAAAATTCATCTACAGGCAAGCTTTGTCTACAGCTGATGAAAGATTACGCCAAAGTCTATCTAGAATTGCTTGCAATAAATAAATCTCTACTTGGAGCTACTCATTCTCAAAACCAGAGACAAAATGAAAAGAGCCAAGAAAACAAGACTGAAAAAGGAAGAAAGCAAGACTTCAGGGATAAGCTAACTATGTTACTTACTTAACAAGTCACTCCACAGCTTCTCTAAAACTCGGGGGCTTGGAGCGACTTGGCTTGGGAAAAGGGTTGGCTAAAGGTTTCCCCCTCCACAGTATTCACACTGCATTAGACTATGAATTTCATGAGACCAGGCTGTCCAGTCTAGCCTGGAGCCACGTGCACAGTAGGCACTTATCATGTTGTAGTGAAATTTAGGGGGTGAAGAGTGAGAGTGAAGGTGTCAGTGAGTTAAGGAACAAGGCAAAATTGCTGGGAAACACAAAGGCTGCCGAAAAGTCCTTCCCAGTGACGACTTTCTGAGTTTCATGGTGAGACCCTGAGAGCTGTACAGCCACTTGTGGCGGGCGGACTAGTTGCCTATGGGATATAAATACATCTACTGCGTCCAAGTTTAGCAAAATAAAGCTTCGCAAGTTGTGTCTATCATTGCAGTCAGTTTCAAAAGTGCCTTCAGTAAAATTGAATGAGAATTTTTACAAATTCTCATCATGAAAAATCTGGTTGGCATGACTAACTTGTCGCACGGGGTTAGAT
Organism: Hystrix cristata; assembly: GCA_004026905.1. Lineage (NCBI taxonomy): Eukaryota > Metazoa > Chordata > Mammalia > Rodentia > Hystricidae > Hystrix > Hystrix cristata. The sequence goes on from PVJO010002671.1 coordinate 26,319, forward strand.
CATCGTCCTTGACATCCTCAAAAGACGCCAAAGCCACGTGCTCTGCAGAGAGAGATGCCCAGGCCCGAGGACCCCCCCCCCGTCCCACGCAGTCCATTCCTTACAGGGTCATTGTGTTGATGTGGTTTGTTGTCTGATTTTTTTTAATAGAGCCTTTTGTTCTTTGGAATATGAGGCGGGTGCTTTTGTCCAAAATATTTTTAAAATATCCTCCCATGATAATTTTCTGAAGCAATTTTCATTTCTCGGACTGAAAGTTGTCTGATTTCTTTCTCTTGTGTGGTGTTTTGAGTTTCTTTATCAATGGAAGCATTGGTACATTCTGGAAACCTCCTAAGAAAGGCCACTGTACCATCAGCACTTTACACTGGAGACTAAATATGTTACCAAATGTTTGTATGCTTGGGAGGAACGGGGTCTCCAGGTGACAAGACTGAGGAACCTAAGCCTACAGCAGACACCTAATGGTTTCCTGGCCTTGGCTGATGACTGACTTACTCTCCATCCTCATTCTTTTCATTCCAAACATTGTGGTCAGGAAGGGAAGAGAAGACTGGGAGCTAGAGTCCACCCTGCTTATTACAGGGACTACTGTGGATACAAAGTGGTAGAAGGATTTTGTAAATAAGAAATGGTCTTGCTGATCTCGCTGGGGTTGGTTTAGGTTTTCAGGCCTTACTTGCTGGTTACCACGTCCTCCTCAGCACAAAAATCCATTTAGTGTTCTGGCCTATTTGCCGCACCAAAAAGAAAGGCTGATGCCCACTGCTGCCATCTTTGGGTTCTTGGCCTGTTCACATAGCTGGAATTCTCCCAGATTCGGGGTCAAGGAGAAGGTCGGTGCTTCTAAACTGGTTTTTGTGTTCATTTGGGAAATGATTCACTCTCACGAAGTGGGGCTGGGGGAGAGGTAGACTCCCTTGGATGCCTTAGGCACCCCACAGAAGGATGTGTGTCAGACCTGGTGGCTGCAGCTGATTCTCCTCCACGGACCAAGAAGGTCCCTCCAAGTATAGGTGGTGAGAACCTGACCTCAGAAATGCCCATGGCCACATCCTGCTGTGGAGACACGGGAGAAGCTACCCTTAGAGAAAGGAGCTGATCACAGAGAAAAATAAATGCAAGCTCACGAATATCCTAACAGCAAAACACAACACACAACACACAACACTATCTTTCCTTTTCACAATTTGCTTGCTCTCTGTCTCCCCTTCCATCCCGCCCTCCCTCCCTCCTTCCATGTGTGTGTGTGTGTGTGTGTGTGTGTGTTGTATATTTTTTAAATTGTTAATTTGAATTGATTTCCTGTCATTTACAGCCAAAAAGACAGGCTAATGGGACATGTGAGCTTGTAACACTTTAACATGGTTGGGTTTACTTTGCCCTCTCTTTCTCTCACACTTCTAAATGGAATTTCTCAGCAAAATCCACTGGTCCCTTCTCCTATGAGTATTCAGGATTGCACCACCTCTCCCTACTTCCTGTTCAGCCCACATCTATAGTCATTCTCATTTTCCCTTGGATTTTTGTCTCCTACCCAGTCCCCCCACTTCTGTTCCCACCCTGGTATATTCTTCTCCCAACGGCTAATGTTAACCTTTCAAAGCAGTCAGTTTTCCAATCAATACACTCCAGCAGTTTTCATCTCACACAGAACAAATTCGAAGGTCCCTGTCATGGCCCCTAAGACCCTCCATGATCTGACCGTTCTCAACCAGCCGGCCTCACCTCCATTCCTCTTAGTTATATTGCTCTCCTTGGTGTTATTGCAACTCACTGAACACCCTCCCACTCTGGACTTGAGCTACCTTTGCCGTGAAGATTCTCCTCTGCCACCTCTCTGCCAGGTGGAGGACTTCTGCCTCTCCACAGGGCAGAGCGGAGTCCCAGTTAGAAACAGAAATCTTGCCCACCGAAACTCATCACACTCCACCAGGTCTCATTCTGCCCCATTTCCGCTCCACCATTCAAAGGGCAACGTCATTATAAACTGAGGGACCCAGCTGGGATAGCGAGTTTCAGCTGTTTTTTTAAACCCCAGTTATCTAATTGTTTTTGTTCCTGCTGTTCTGGGCACTAGTAGATATTTTAACTAATTATTTTTTCCTCTCTTATTTGTGCCTCAAAAGAGTTTATAGGTGAACTCTGTAAATACAAATAATAAAGAATGAATTCCTGAATAGACTGTTTTTTAAAAATAATGTCTGATTTTTCCTTTGTATAGTCACTATGTTCCCCTAAAGTACTTTAAAAGTTCTTTCCTCTCCGTTCTATAAAAGAGAGAATTATTCAAGAATAAAACAACCTTCTTCATTCATACATCAAATGAAAGTATTGGAAAAATCTAGTAGCATTATATTTAGCTATTCTCAATCCTATGGCAGAAAATTAAGTCTGGTTGACTCCACTGGACAAGATTTGTCTAACTGCATCTATAGCTTCTTGACCTATTTTCAGCTGGTTTCTTAAAACGGGTACAAAACCTCCATAGGCCCCAAATCTCTATTGTAAGAACTTTCTTAATACTTCAGCACACACTTTTACACTCTCAGGGGCCTTTCAGGAAAGTACCCCAGACTGACCCTCAGTTCAGGGCTCGCCTCTGAGTTACAATTCACAGTTATAAGCACCCTGGGAGTTTGGTCCCGACTTTCGTTAGTAATTTTCTCTGTGAGATGCTAAGTCCCTTGGAAAGTTCTTTGGAAACTCTAGAATTAGTTCTTAAATTATTCCTCACTCTTAAAATAGGGCTTAGAATGTCCAGTGAAAACTAAACATCTGAGTAGCATTAAACTGAGCAAAAGTGTGTGGTCTTGGAAAATATGAAGCTTATATCAGAAAACAGGGTTCATATCTCAGGTGGGCTACACCGGTGCCTCAGTATCTGTGTGGGCCTGGTTCCAGAATGTCCCCTCCCCTGGGACACAGACATCTGCGAATGCTCCTGTCCTTTATGCGAAATTGGGTAGCATTTGCGTACAATTTACACACATCCTCCTGATGCTTTATCTTTAGATTACTTGTAATACCTAATATAATGTAAACAATATGTAAATGCTGTTATACCACATAGTTTGCAGAATAATTGCAAGAAAAAAGTCTGTATATTTTCAGCACAGATGAATTTTTAAAATGTATATTTTCAGTCTACACTTGGTTGAATTAGGAGATAAGGAACCTGCAGATGTGCAAGACCAGCTGCTCTTAGGAGGCATGTGAGCTCTGGCAAACCATTTAGTCAGGTGAGCCTCACAGTCTTCTGCTCTAAGATGGAAGATAATAATAATTACTTCACCACTATGGCTTAGATAAGCAATGCTGGCATGCCAGGCATCCAGCACATTGCTACCACAGGGGTAGAGAGATTTCTTTGTTCTCTATGCATCTTGGATCATTGTCAGGCACCTATGTAACAGACCAACAAATGACAGACAACAAGAGAAAGCAAACAGAAGTGCATGAACATGTGTACCGTACATACACGTAAGCGTACTTGGGGTGAGCAGCTCAAAGGGAGGGTCAGAACAGGAGCTGGTATAGCACCCTAGCAAAAGAACAATAAGTGTTAGAGAGGCGACAGGACACAAGAAAAAGACATTGAGTTTCTAGGTTAGCAACTTGTGCAAAAGTAAACACGTGGTGGGAAATAAAGAGATATAAGATGGAATAAGCAAAGTCTTTGTGCAGATTCCGCTGAGCTGCCAAGTCTAGAGTTGCCTGGAGTCTAGCTTCTGTTCTACCTGGTACAGAAGATTAGGGCCTTTTTGACAAATTATCTCCTGCTTTTAGGCACATAGGGGCAGTCAGAGAGCTTTTCTTCTTGTTCTTCTCACTGTCCTTAGCTCAAAGTAGTCAATACACCAAACTGGTAAATATCTTTCTATCATATTCTGCTGCCCTTTCTTACATGATTGATTACAGAGTCCGGTGTAGCCTTGTGGCTAAGAGAATAGCTCCTGAACAAATCCCTTTTTCAATATTCCTTCTGCTATCTAATGATGGTGGAGCCTCGAGGAAGAAATTTAACCTCTTTGCACTTCTAGTTCTTCATTCGTAAAATGGGTATAATAATAAAGCATCTTGCTCATAAAGCCTGCATTATGAGGGTTGAGTCATTTTTAAACACTCAAGACATTTTAAAGAAATATTGTGATATACTAAATATCAAATAAAAGTTAGCTATTCGATTATCATAACTAATAATAAATATATTTTGTTGTGTTCCAGAGATAACTTGAGGAGCCTGAATATTTTATTCAAAATAACAAGAACTGTATTTCTTTTCCCTCCAAAATAGGCATAAAAAGAAAAACACTGAGGGGAAAATGTTATGATTTAGATCTAAAGTGTCCTTCAAAAGTGTCATGCGTTTCAGAGATGGTGATTGGATCATGGGAGCATTATAACCCATGGCGAATTCCTCCACTGATGAGTTCTGTAGTGGAATGTGCTGTGAGGAGGTGGAGTCTGCGCGGAGGTGGCTCACTGGAGGCAGGGAGAGTGTATTCTTGTCTTTGTCTCTTCCCTTCTCATTCTGTGCTTCCTGGGTGCCATGGGGTGAATAGATCTTCTCTGCCATACAGTTTCACCATGCTCTTTCTGCCTTGAAGCCAGCCAAAATTGTAAAGTTCATCAAAATTGTAAGGCAAAATAAATCTCTCTGCCTTTAAATTGTAGGTATTGTTATTTTGTTCCCACAATGAGAGCTGACCGAAACAGTCTCTCTGGCCACCTCCGCAAGACTCTCTCTCTTCAAGGAGGGCCCACTGCCTGGGTTTCCATCACCTCCCAGTAATTCCACCAAGTAATGAATCCACCAATGGACTAATCCTCTGAGGAGGTTGTCATGTAATCACCACTAATCAACACTGCTGCCCTGGGGGCCAAGCATTCAATGCATAAACTTTTGGGTGTGTTGCAGATTCAAATCATGAATTTTAATAACATAAACTTTTAAAAGTAGCAAAAACTTATTTTTCTTAGGCACATGACAGTGTTTCATGCTTGATGTGTGAGTGGTTGATGGCAAACTTCTGCTTTGCTTTTTTCATCAGTAACAAAAAGTAGAGCAACCTCAATAAAGCAATGTTGAAAGATTGGAAATTTCAGTGTCTATAGACTAAGCTTCTGTGATACTCATGTCTTATAGAAATGGAAATGATATAAATACAGGAATATTATCCTAATTTTTCACATTTTATAAATTCTATTTCCTAATTACATTATATAGTACCTGTCATTAAAAATATATCATTAAAAAAACTCAGTTCTTTTGTTTTCCTTTCTCTCCTCTTCCTCCCCCTTCCATCTCTGGATCCCCTTTCCATATGCAAAAGATCTATCTCCACATTTCCTATTATTTATCTTTTGCTTTGCTTTTCAAAAATTATTTATACTTTGAGTTTCTCATATAAAGAAAGTTATGTGATATTTGTAACATTTAAAAAGGCTTGTACATTTTTAAAATGGAGAAGTTTTTACTATAGCTCTTGGATGTGATGAAATAAGACCAAGCACAAAATACCATTATATGGTTATTTATACCTCCAGGAAAATCTGAGAAAATTCAGGAGAAAAAGAATAATGTGAGATAGAAGAAGAAAGAGAGAGAAGAAAAAAATAATTCATAAGGTTTCTAGGTGCACTTCATAATTGAGGTATATTATTAACTAAATTGTAGTTTGCAGTCTTCCTTATTATAGCTTTTGATTCATTTACTTCTAGTTCATTTGCTTGTCATAAATTCTAGAGTCCCAAAAGTACTACAAATGCACTGCTGAACTGCTTTTTGCCACAGTAACCTTTTATTTCACTGCATAAAGCATGTATTTTATGGTGCTGCTTTATCTGGGATAACACCAAGTAATTCTGACACAATGCAGGCTCAGTAGTTCTCAGTGAACACTGTAGATTTGGAACAACTTCCTGCTGTCCTTAGCCCCTCTTTTCCTCCAAATCCACTCATTTTCTTTTCTACCCTTACTCACCCTTTTCTGTCATCATGCACTTCCCCTGACACTCAAACTCTTTGGAGACCTTGAAACTTACAGTGTACAACTAGAGAAGATCTTCCTCCCTCCCTTCCTTCTTCACTGTGTGGTGAACATTGAGGACCAAAATGTTACAAATATGGTGGTATGTCTAATGGAATGGGTAGAGCCATGGCACAGACCCCACCATCAAGGACTTCACAGTCTGGTGGAGAAGACAGACTTTGCCACATGCTATTACATAAGACTGAGAAAATGTATGACCACATTGCCATGATAGCACAGACAGAGGACACCTGGCTTTGCTTGGAGACAAAGCAGATCGTATCTCAAGGTCATAGCGCAACCGAAGAGACAGAAGAGATGTGGTAGAAGAAGGGTACTGAATCGGACCCTGGGGAGACCAACTGCACCAAGGAGAGTCAAGTTCAAACTGTGAAGTAGAGGTCAACACAGTAACATCCAGGCCACATCCTCATCCTGCCACCTGTTTTTTGTTTTGTTTTTTAATAATTTGTTACCACACAACTACACTCCTTTGTATTGTCTGTTGCCGCTCTAATGCTACAATGGAAAAGGTTAATTGAGACACAGACAACATGGCCTGCAAAGCCTAAATATTTACTCTCTGGCCCTTTTAAAAAAAATGAGTTAATTTTAATGGTACATTTTAGGTGTACATAGTGATAATATTCATCATAGGGGATTTGTACCTGTACATGATATATCTTGCTGCTTCTTTTTTTCCTGTTCCCCTTCACCCCCTCCTTCCTCCTTAATTACAGTATCTATTTCTATTTTTTCCTTCTATTCCTTATTTCTCTTGTCCCTTCATTCCCTTCTCCCTCCCCCTCCCTTGTTCCCCTTCCCATTTGAAAACTTTCTTACCTTTCTCAATATGATACATTTTAGTCTTTCTTTATACTTCCAGTTTCTCACACCAGAGAAACAAGGCAGTATTTAAACATGTGTATGTGATTTATTTCACTTAAGAGTATGGTCTCTTTTTCTCCACAGTCCCTCCAGCATTTGTATTGGCTGATTTGTTGATAATAGCCATTCTTTCCGGCATGAGATGGAATCTCAGTGTTGTTTTAATTTGCATCTCTCGAATGACCAGTGATACTGAATGTTTTTTCATATGTTTATCTTCTGTTTCTACTTATTCATCTGGGAAGTGTCTATTCATTTCAGCTTCCCACTTTTGGATTGGGTCTTTAAATTTGGGGAATCTGATTTTTTTCAGTTCTTGTGGCCATACTCCCAAAATTTTTATACAGATTTAATGCAATCCCAATTAAAATACCTATAGAATACCTCACAGAATTAGAGAGAACAATGCTAAAATTCATTTGGAACCAAGAGAAACCTGGAATAGCAAAAGCAATTCTGGGCAACAAAAGCAAGGCAGGGGCCATCACAATCCCTGACCTAAAACTATATTACAAAGCTACCATAATAAAAACAGCATGATACTGGCAAAAACCAAAAAACAAACCAACAAACAAAACAGACCTCGGGACCAATGGAACAGATTAGAAGATGCAGAAACAAGTCCAAACACACTCGGGTACTCTATCTTTGATAAAGGGGCCAAACAACCTCACTGAAAGAAAGATAGCCTCTTTAATAAATGGTGCTGGAAAAACTGGCTCTCCACATGCCAAAGATTTAAACTAGACCCATATCTCTCCCCGTGCACTAAGCTAAAATCAAAGTGGATCAAAGTATTAAAACAGAAACACTAAATCTGCTGGAAGATAGAACAGGTAGAACTCCTGAAGACATAGGTATAGCCAAAAACATTATGAACAAAACTCCAATTGCCCAGGAAATATCACAAAGAATCAACAATTGGGATCTAATCTTATTAAAAAGCTTTTGCACAGCAAAAGAAATAGAGAAAGAGACAACCCACAGAGTGGGAAAAAAATTTTGCCAGCTACTCCTCTCTGGCCCTTTATAGAAAAAAATGCTGATGCCTGCCAAAGAGCAATACTTTCCAACATTTTTTCCTCTGTACATATAATATAGAAAAAAAAATGATAACATTTGAATAGCAAGTTGAGTTAACCATCAAAGCTGCTCCTGGTGAGAGGCAACAGAACTGAGATTTGAGCTGCCTATAAGTCTATCTGAGCATCCTTGGGTTGGGATGAGAGTTAGTTTTCATTTCAGAATACCGGTCTCCATTTTCAGTGCACTGATTGAGAAAGAACTGCCCTTTGGAATGAGAAGTCACTGAAGAATATGCTAAGTGAAAAATTACATGTGTGATGTTTTATGTAAACAAGAGAGAAAGAAAGAGAAGGAAGGAAGGAAGGAAAGGAGGGAGGGAGGGAAGGGGAAAGAAGGCATTGGAAAATACAGAATGAATTTCCTTAGGGCACTCAGAGATTCAAATATTTATAGTCCTAAACAGCAAGTTGAAATCAGTCAAGCAAATTATAAAAGAAAATAAACAACTTTTATATCAAATACTCCACTAGGTACTGACGCGAACTAAAGGAGTTCCCTAGCATCATGGAGATAGAGTGGCTTCGTGGAACAGACAACGCAGGACAGGAAACACGACTGAGCATGCACGGTGAGACTGGCAAAGAGTGCTGAGCCATCTAAGCACCTGTTTGCCTCAGAGGACTGGAGAGCAGGCGCCTCCTTCCTGCTGGTGTGTTCTGGGTGGAGGAGAGGCAGTGGCTGTCATGGCAGCTTTCTGGGACTCGATGCTCCTGACTGAGACAAAAGCAGAGTTCTAGAAATGCCAGGGCTGCCTTCTGCCTACAAACAGTAACCAGTAGAGAACACAATTTCACCGCGGCCAGGCAAAGCCAGCAGCTTGCCTTGTGGCCCTGTCTATCACATCACCGGAAGTTCTGTCATTGCAAAGTCCAGCTTTAAGAATCACTTATTAAATTGTTAACACTCTGCCCCAGAAGAGACTGAGCCACTTTTGTCTCATGTCCTATTGAAGATTTATCAAGCACCTTCTCTATTCCAGGTGCTGTGCTAAGCCCAGGGACATTGAGATAAATTCGATGACCCTGCTCAGTTGAGGAATAACTAACTCAGGCTCCATGGGAATAAGACCCAGGACAGCTGCAGGAGAAGGGTGTGGGCAGGGGGCAGCCTGGGGAGATGAAAAGAACTTTTCCTAGAGGGTCCAAAACAAAAGCAGAAAGAGAATGTTCTAGTTAGATCTTTCAGCCACTTCACACTCTTGCCTCAGGCTGTCTCTGAAAGAAAACTTTTTTTCAGTCTTTTTTTATTGGTTACACAGATTAATGGGTTTCACATTGGCAGATTCTTACATGCACATAACACACTTTGGTCATTTTCACCCCTCATTACCCTCATTGCCCTGCACTCCCCCAAGAAAACTATTTTAAGCAGTACTGCCCATGCCACCACAAAACATCTACGCATTTCTTTAATTTCCTTCTCAGATGCTAATTTTCCACTTAGAGGATCTACTCATTCTGACGGCAGTAGAAACAAGAGGAAGATTCTTATCAGAACCAACTGGCAAGAAAGCCAAACTGGCATTTTGATCAATGGCTTCCGAGCTCCTTGGTGGCAGCGTGGCCTTTCAGGTGCCGTTCTGCATTCCCATGACACCCTCCATCTCACTCCACCTTGATTACTGCCTGCTCTTCATTTTAGAATGACGAAAATGAGCTGGTCAAAAACAGTGATTTCTCAGAGGGTGATGTTTCAGTAGCTTTTCTGAACAACTGCTTCAGTGATTTCAAAAATAATTTTTTCAAATGAACCAGGGTGCACTTTACTGGGGGCTTTTCCACTATTTGCCATTTGCATTCTGTCCTCACTGTCATGAGGCATGGAAGATGCCTTCTGATTCCCAGTTCATTTCTTCGTTAGGAGTAAATCTGGTGCCACATTCCTAGCAGGTGTGCACCATTAAGACTAGATTGTTTTCAAGATTATTTACCTGATGAATGACTTCCATCATACCTTAGCGATATAGCCAATCCTTTATATAATTGCATGGTTACAGAGGGAGCAATTTAAAGTCTTTGCCAGCAGAGGAGGCCATCCAGTTCAATGACTAAATTTATTCTATTAATAAGGCATAAAGTGGAGCTTGGAAATGTCATCTGGTCTTAAACCTTAGCAGATATGATCAATTCTGATTAATTTGATGTGGTACATTGCCCTGTGCTCAAAAGTTGATAGGAAATTGTGATGGCATTTACATTTTCGCTGCAAATTGCTCTTGAGATATTGCTCCTCCCCAGGGCAACCTCACTAAGCATTTGTTTTCAGAACTTGCTTCTGTAACATTCAAGTCAATTCAACCAATACTCCCGAGGAATCCGCTGCATGTGTCAAGTACGGGGCTGGCCACTTAGACAAAATACTCATGCTTCCTACTGTCAGAAAACACAGAAGGAAAGAATTGCAAGTCTGATAGGCGGCTGAATAGTCTGTCTGTATCCCCTCCCCACAGATCTCCTCCCACCTTTCCCAGTCCTTCGTACCAGTGAAGACTGACTTATGTGGACACGGCCATGGCCAAGTTTACGTATAAATGTGGGTAAAGTATGGTGGCCACTTGTTTGCTCAAATATCAGTCTAGAAGTGGTAGTGAATGAGGGTATTTTTTAGATGTGATTAACATTTCAATTGTTAGGTTCTGAGTAATACAGATGACTCCACCTAATGGAGGTGGGTTTCATGCAATCAGGTAGATGCCTGAGATACCCCAAGAAGGAAGGAATTCAGCTTGCTTGATTACTTCAAGATCGCATCCAGGACTCTTCCCTGCATCTCCAGCTCGCCAAGCTTTGGGTTTCAGATTTGCCAGGACTTAGAAGGACGTGAGCCAATTCCTTACGGTAAACCTACCACACTCCCCCAACACACACGTTCTCCAGATTCTGTCTCTAGAGCAGCCCGGCTAATCCTGACCATAGCCATGGGCTCTCTGATCACCAATTTGGGAATTTATTTGACCAATAAGAAGCTCAGACAGTAGATAAGGGAGAGGAAAAAGAGGAGAATGAGCATTCCCTTGGTCCCTTCTCTCTGGGGCCATGGATTAGGGATGGCTCTGTCCCTTCTTTTTTGAGATGGGGTCTTGCTATGTAGTTCAGGCTGGACTTGAACTCACTATGTAACCAAGGCTAGCCTGGAACTCAAGGCAATCCTCCTGCCTCAGCCTCCCAAGAGCTGAGATTACAGCATGCACCACCACATCCGGCTGCCTCTGTCCTTTCTATTAAAATCATGGTACTTGTCTGGCAACCCTTTCTAATCCCAATGTTAAAGGCTTCTCTCCAGGATGTGGTAAATACTTTGTCCTTTAACTCTTTCGGCCCACAGAAGCAGCAGCCTAATTTCGATTCTTCTTACCTTACTGTTGTCCTTTAATCCCACTCACTCCTGCATAAATAGTTATTTCAGCTGTATTTTCCTAAATGTGTCCATTGAAAGATTCTTGCTGTTTCCTACTGAGACTGTGACTGATTCAGACACATTCAACGAAGCACCCTCTCTTTTCCCACTTGTATCAAGAAACAGTCTTGGAGTACAAAGTATATTGGGATTCAGTGAGCAGATCCACTTTTTACTAGTATTTGTGAACTATACGGGGCAAATTCTCCACAGTGTGACCTATTTACAAAGTTTTTTGTTGTTGCTATTTTTGAGATGGAAGTAAATCAATTAACCATCCCGTCTATTCCTGACCCAGTTCACTTGTCACACCCTGCTGAGCAGAGGAGGGACCACACAGAAATCATGGGTAGTGACAGAACTGATCCTATAACCAGTTGAAACTAAAATTGTTAGGGAAAAATTTATGTCTTTGTCCATGATTTTTAAAATAAATAGGAAGAATTGTTCTGACAGGATTATAAAAGAGATAATTTGCAAGATATTTTACAAATAAAAGCATACCCCATTGAAGAGCTGCTCATTGGATAAGTCAACAATACCTTTTATTTTCAATTTACTCTAGTTATGGGTATTTAATTCCTAAAGTATTGACAGCACCCCCTTAGCAAAAGCCTATACTTAATCTGCACAAAAACTTGCAACCACCTAGATGCGGAGGTCTCCTTACTGTGATGAATGTAGTCAACAGATAATGACATCTCTGGCTTGAGAAGCATTCAAAGTTTGATGAATTAATAGTACCACACAACTGGTTTCCATTTGCACGTGGGTCTGTGGCTCTGCTTATTTAAATCTTACTTACCAGTATCAGAGTCTATCCTAACGCTTATAAAGACCCTGCTTCTGACAGCTTGAATAAGCCTGTCCAAATTTGAAATGATTTCTAAATCTCAGTGGATCTCAATAGAGCTGTAATGGTTTACAGTTGGGCAGTTTTCCCTTGTCAAGGTTTCTGGAATTTGGAGCGAACACATGGAACTACAGCGTAGTTCCAAACCAAAGGTAGAATTTTGGGACATCTATAGAAAATTGTCCCAAGGAGCACAGCAGCTGTCCACACTCAATTCCTGGAAGCCAGAGAGAGGTGCTCCTGACGCCCCGGCAGCTCCACACCCATTGAGGCTGAAGCTGCTGTATTGTACTCTAATCCCCCAGCTCTGTGGCCCTCCCACACTGCAGAAGAGAAATCCTTTTCCAGTCTCCCACAGGCTCCAGGGGAGAGAGTTCATTTGGCTTCAGATAAGATTGAGAATCCACCTGAGCCCCAAAGCCACAGGCAGCTCTCCCCAGAGGAGGGCTCAGTAGTCAGCATTTCCATGCTCAGTGGAAAAGGGGTAGAAGCTCCAGCTGAGCAGGAAATACTGGCTCCTCTCTGCTCTCTCCCCTCCAGGGCCCAGCAATTTCTGCCACGTATTTTTTCAATACAGATTAAAAGCTTGTACTTCTATTTTTAGTTAAACTGTGTTTTGTCAGCTCCAATGTGTTTTCCTCCCCAACACCAGTGTGGAGGTGTGCCTGTGATTTATCTTCCCGGTCACAGGACAACAGGAGCAAGTCACTAATGCTGACCCTCCTCAGCACAGAACTTCAGTTTGTTTTCTGGGGAGAAAATGCACAATAATTTAACATAGAAGAAATGGCTCTTAGTCTTGGCTTCTTTACCCTAAGGCTGCGCAAGAAATCTACCAACAAAAGAGCAAGATGTTTTGGACTGTGCAAAGCCCGGCATATGTTCCAAAAGGACAAAAGCCGACACAGTTTCAGATGCCCTCAGTTAGGAAGGAGGAAAGAAAGAAGGCAGGAAGACTGACACACTAGAAGGCAGGAAGGAAGAAAGCAAGGAGGGAAAAGGTCTGGCAGGAAAAGGGAGGAAGGTTGCATTTCCATATAATGAATTTACCCAATATGTATAAAAATAACAGGTCACTCTAAGATAAGGCCTGGACAATTTGATGGCACCACTCCAACATACTGAAGGGGAAGAGAGATAACAAGTGATGAGATTCTGCTATGTGCCAAGTGCTATTAGATAGGTTCTGCTACGTGCTATTAGATAGAGTCTGCTATGTGCTGGGTGATATTAGCAATAGCAAATCTCTAATAGAAATGTTAGCTTACAATTGTTAAGCTCTTACATCAGTCATTATGAGAAGCATTTTATGTGCTTTCACTCAGTCTTTACATCCATCTATGTCCTATTTTTGTCCTTCATTAAAGACAGAAAAACAGACTGTCCTAGGACTTCCGTGACCAAACTGAAATTTGAACACAGAAAACTACCAAAATCTATCATCTTGAATTTTTTAAAACTCTTCACTGATTTAAGAATGTTTAAGAATGTTTAGACTTGTTTTAAAAATAGAAAACTGAGATTGGATGTACTTATATAATTTTTCCAAAATTAAGCTTCCATTTAGTGGTAGAAAACAGTTCTGTATGATGCCCACAGCCCAAGTTCCATCCACAGCACCATCTAATCTCTTGGACAGTGAGTGAAATCAGCATGTTTATAACACTTCAAATGCTACTGGGTGGATGCTCTTTGAATGGCAATATCTCTGACTAGCCTGCCTCCTACCACTGTCCTACTTTCACTTCTATGCAACAGTTTTGGAAGAAGTTGAATTTCACACTCGCTGATACAACTCACACATTGCCACCCTTACCCTTGCCTGTGTTCCATGTTTATCCTGATTATTAAGATCCAAGGAAGGTAGATTCAGATGGTAGCTATTATGGTAAGTCTCATATTCAAATGTGGGACCTAGCTGAAAGGGGGAGATGACTAGGGACATGACCTGGGAGGGTGTATTCTCATCCTGGCTCCTCCTTTCTCTCTTTGCTTCCCGGCCACCGTGATATGAGCTGCTGTCCTCCATCAGGCCATCTCTGCCTCAGAGCTGGCTGACCATGGACTCAACCCACTGAAAGGATGAAACAAAGCAAACCTCTCCTCCTTTGAGATGTAGGTGTGGGGTATTTTGCCCCAGCAATGGGAAAGTGACTAATACAGTACTTCAGTATTTTGCCCCACAGAATTCCAGATGTGTTGCAATCCTGCATATTTCATGCATTCATTCCACAGACATCTCTTGAGATTCCAAAATGAACTATGAAAGATCCCATGCATTCAAAGGTGTGTACCTTTCAGTGAGAATCCTTGCCCATGAAAACCTCCATATCCAGGGCGAAGATGGTCATATCAATCAAAACACTTAGGAATAAATGTCCCAGGAGCTTCAATTTGAGATGCTATAAATAGACTGATACAGAGTTCCTAAATTTTCTCAGAGGGTCCCAGAGCAGCTAGTGGCTGGCCTGAGTCTTGAAGGAAAAATGAGTTTGCCAAGCCTAAAAACAGGGGTATCAGACAGAGGCCCCCCACCTAACATGTATGAAAGAAAAAAAGCGAATGAGTCAGCTCATTCTGGAAACTACCTGTTGGTTCCATGATGGGCACGGAGGTATAGAGAAAATGGTGGAGTTGCCATTGGCTCTCTTATCCTGAAAGCTGGTTACCGTGCCTGCTCCATCTACCTCAGACCTAAGCTGACTGGTGGACCAGTCCCACCCGGCGGAGGAAGTCAAAGGGTTGACCAATTGCCCATGGTCATGTGACGGGTGATATGCAGCTTGGAGAAAACACAGCCCTTTGCCCTAGGTGAGGATTTGATTTGTTGTTGTTGTTGTTGTTGTTGTTGTTGTTGTTTTGGAAGAAGTTCATGTTATTATAGAAACCCATATTAGCACAGATCATAAAGCAGTCAATATTGTACATGTTTAGAATAATGCCTCTAACCCTTATAAACAACAACAAAAAAAAACAAAAACAAAAAGACCTGGAGGCACAGAAAACTGACTTGCTCAAACTGCCCCAACTGATGCAGAATGGATGCAGGTTTTGGGCGGATACAGTCTCGTTCCAAAGAGAAAGCTCTTCCCCGTCACACTGTTCCATCTGTGAGGTCATGGACACACTCTCTTCTTACTCATCATTTTTTAAACAAAGGAAAATGGTTCATATCTGATCCAGTATCCACTCACTTTTGGAAAGCTGATTGACTTTTCAGAAGTTAATTCCGTAAGTTACTCAAAGTTACTGCCCTGTGATGTCTGGGGCCAGGGACTCTAATGTCATATGTGTGGGGTCCTTGGGTCTCCTTCCTAGGATCTGTGAAGTAAACTATTTTCATGGCGCTATCAAGGCATGATTTGCCTTCCTTCTCATGCTGTCACTGGTGCTGAACAGAGTTTTCCAGAGGCTGCCTAACATACGATATCACAACTGATTGAATGCAGAAGCGCACTTATCACAACATTTATCATCAAGCCAAACAGTAACTGCAAATACGTAAAACTGCAAATATGTAAAATCACTAAATTTTCTTCATTAGGAAAACAGTCATCCTGCAGAAATACACTAACATGTAATTAGTTCATCGTTACTTTTAAATAAGTCGAATATTTAAAATTTCTCAATTTTTATTTCAGTTTTTATTCTAATTGGCTGCAATTGTTTTAAACTTTTTAATTTCAATTATCAAAGGCTACAAATGACATAAACAAAAGTTTATCTGGTGTTTTCAATGCTTTAAAGTGTACAAAGTGCTCTTAGAACCAAAATGTTGAGACCTGCAGCCTTTGATCAGTTTAAATCTAGAAAGGAACTTGGTAATTACAAGCTTAGCATAGAGTTTAAGAGTTGCTAAGTCATGGAACATTCTGGAAGTGACATCAGTGTGAAAGTCCACCCCTGTTCACTTCTTTGTTAATAAGTAAAGAAGCTGAGGCTCAAATTAGTTAAGGGCTTGTATAGTCATATGAAACAGGTATTAGAAACAATATTTTTATAAATTAAACTGAATTCTTCTCAAACTTTTCTTGAATAATAACTTTGAAAGCAGGGTGGGAAATTGGAAAATAAGAATAGGCAAACTGTGGCATATTGATTATATTTTAGAGTCTACAAATGCTTTCATGCTTATTAACTCAAGCAAATCTTACACTCACAATGTCTGGTGCCCAGATGGGGTAGATAGCTCCATTTTTGTTTTTAATTATTTTTATTTTTATCACACAGACACAAGTATTTAGCTTTAAAGGTTGACTGGCTCTAGAGACATACAGCTCCAAACAGTGGAACCTAGTCGTGCATGGTGGCCACACCTGTAATCCCAGCACTCTGGGAGGCTGAGGCAGAGAATCACAAGTTCAAGCCCAGCCGGCGCAATTTAGCACTTAACATGACCCTGTCTCAAAATAAAAAAAATAGCAAGAGCTGGGGATGTAGCTCAATCCGAAGGCCCTCGATTCAGTCAGCAACTGACCTTACCCTATAAATCTTACTTTCTAGACAATTTACCGCTTTTTTTGGTCTTAGGCTTGTTTTTTCCCCTGTTTCTTACTTTTACAACCATTTTTCCAAAAGCTATTATGTTTATACATCTATTTCTTGTGTACTTTGTACATCGATTTGTTACTACCTACTACGAAAAATAAAGGATTTACCACTGATTTAGTTCACCTATTGCGTTATAAAAATCTACCCCGGACATAAAGGCTTAAGACAGCAATTGATCGTAACTATTTCCCACAGGTCTGCGGCTTGATCAAGCTCAACTGGGAATGGCTGATCCTCACACTGTGATGTCACACAGAGGCTGAGTGTGGAGCCTCCTTGGAGACTTCTGCTCTCACAGATCTGATGCCAGGTTGTGTGACTTGGGTAGCAGAGTGCTGAAGAGCTGAGGCCAGTGCACCCCTGCATGATCTCTACATGGTCTCTCAGCATAAGCAGACTTCTTGCGCGGCAGATGAAGCTCAAAAAGCAAGTGTTTAAAGAGAAATAGACACGAATTGCGTGGCCTCTTGCTGACTCAGCCTCGGAAGTCATTTACTGTCACATCCGCTGCATTTTATCAGTAAGAATTAGGCCTGAAGTTTAGTCCAGATTCAACAGAAGGGCAAACGGATTCTCAATGTCTTGATGGCAGATTGGCAAGTTCGTACAACTGAGAAGCACATGAATAGGAAGCATTGACAGGGTCCTGTCTGCAAAACACAATCTGCCAATCATCCCAACCTGCACACCCACATGTCCTGTTTCCCACCTTCACAGCATTCAG
Organism: Hystrix cristata; assembly: GCA_004026905.1. Taxonomy (NCBI): domain Eukaryota; kingdom Metazoa; phylum Chordata; class Mammalia; order Rodentia; family Hystricidae; genus Hystrix; species Hystrix cristata. The sequence goes on from PVJO010002671.1 coordinate 43,852, forward strand.
TGTTTACATGGTTCTCAGGTATTTTATGGCTATACCACTTGTATTTTATTTTTCTGTAAATTAATGATTATACCTACCTTCTCTCTCTCATTCTCTCCCTCTCTGTCTCTGTCTGTTTCTCTCTCTCTCTCCTATTTGTCTTCATTCCTTTCACTTAGCTTCTGCGTTCCTATCTTTAATTCTTCTTCAAATTTGGTACAGAACTATAAAAATCACCTCTCAGAGCAGTCATGCACATCAGAGAACACAACATGTCCGCTGTTTTATTTCAGAGACTTGGTCCTCCTCATTCAAAGTGTACCTGTCACAGGAGCGTCCTATGGCCTGTGAACTTGACATGACTGGCTTGCCTGAGCTACACTGAGTGAGGAGGAATTGTCTTGAGCTACATATAAAACATAGTTAAGGTTTATAAATAACAAAACTTTGTTTTTATATTTTTATTATAACATAGGTTGTTCAACCTGCAACCACAGGTTGGATAGGCCTGCAGACTACCATCTGAGCTGGTTGCTCTGTTTTTCTGATAAATTGCTGTGTATAAGCTTTATTTCCTTTAGGCATTAACCTTTTTCTTTCTCCTGTGTTGACTCCTTTGTTTTATGTATACGTCTTTCTTTCCATGAATTTATTAAGAAATCGTTCTGTTACCTTGACAAGAAAGAATTATGAACAGTAAAATTTTTGAGACTTTGTCCATATGAAAATGAATTTATTCTATATTAGTTTGTAATGGATATAACTTTCCAAGTCAGAAAGAATCACCCATTGGCATAATGAAGTCACTGAAGTCCTTGTATCTCCTACCTCCCAAAGCATTCTTGAAAGCTCCAATGTTAATCTGATACACAATCCATCACATTAGATCAATTTTCCCTCCTTCTCCTCAGCTATGCAGAAATTGCATGAAGATGAAGTCCTGTCTTATTCACTGTACTATACTCACATGGGCCCTTTCGATCTGAAATTACAGCCTATGCTATGACTTTATAACCACTCCTGAACACCACTGTTATTTTATGATTTAATTTTGAAATTTCTCCTAATCTGCTGTCTGTTTATTCCTCTACATTTTTTTCTCTCTCTCTTGCTTTTCATTTCTTTGTATTTTAGCCCTATATTCAGGAAAACATGATCAACTCTTGCATTGCATTCTTTGAAATAATCTTAGTCACTTTCTTGTTGCTAAGACACAATACCAGGCACCCATAACTTAGAGGGGAGGTTTATTTTGGCTTACATTTTAAAGTTTCAGGCTTCACGGCGTTTGCTGGCTCTGAGCAGAACCAGCATGGCAGGAGGGCCCAGGTAGAGGAAGGCTGCTCACCACAAGGCTGAGGGGAGGAAGAGGGAGAAGAGAAAGAGCTGAGGGTCCAGATAAACCTTTCCAGGCCAAGTCCCAGGGGCCCATCTCTTCTGACCAGATCCCCTCCTAATAACAAGTCAGTTATAAACCCTCATAACCCAATTACCTTCCACAAGCCCCCTTTGAGCCCCATTTTTCAGGAGACATTCAGATATAAACCATAGATAGATATAATTTTCTAAGAACTCTTTCTTATTTTCACAACTTTTTAAATAGTATCTTCTTCTTAATTATTGTAAACAAAATATATTTTCTTCGGTTTTTAAATTAGTTTGGGGGGCTCTTCTTTTTCTCCCTGGTTTCCTTTCATAGCTGTTGTTATTGTTGTTTTAGTCTCTTTCCTGTTGGAATATATTCTTCATTTGTCCCATAGACTTGGTATTTCATTCATATTTAAGAATGAGGCATTGAAACTTGCTTTAGAAGGAATCAAGCTGTTTGGGGGAGATTACTTAAATGGCCAAATGGCTTTCTGTCTTTGTCCAGTCAAGAAAAGCTGGTCTTAAGAGTGACCAGGACTCGGGAATGAAATGGAGAGCAGAGGATGCCATATTGAATTTAATGCCAGTTTTGTAGACTGTATCTAGTCTCTTGGTTTTTAGCATGTTCCTGCCACCCTTTAGTGTTTCAAGCTTACAGCTTTTCTGGTTATGTGTCTCCAGAGGATAAGCCACACCCCTGCTTGGTGGGGAAGAGGGCTCGCCAACTGGCCAGATGACACATGTGATTGGGCCATTGTGGAAAAGAATGGAAAGAATTGGGTGCTCCTGTACAACTTGAATCCAGTTCTACTTTCAGCTCCATCCCTCGCCTCCAACTGAAGGAACTGACCACACCACTGCCAGTGTGGTGAGAATGTGCCTGCACTCGGTTGGTGCCTTGTCCATGTTCTTCCGATTTCTGCCTGCTCCACTCTGCTAAATCTGAGGCCACTCAGTCATCTGTTTCTCTGCCTCCATATATTTGCTGGCATCTTTTCTGCTGTACTTCAATTTTCTTCATCTTTGTGGGCTTACGTTTTTATACATATTTCTTTATATATATATTCAAGGAGGTAAAAATGCATGTGTTCAGAGTGCTGGAGTATTTAGTTAGAAACTGATTTCCCCTCTTTGAAATTGATATAGAAATTAAAACCTACTGAAGCCATGTTATTTTTCCAAAATCACAAAGATAGTGATAGGTAGAAGAAATGCTATAGATATTTCATTCAGAACTGGAGATGGGGCTGGGGGTTTAGCTCAGTGGTTACAGTACTTGCCTTGCAAGCACAAGACCTTGAGTTCGATCTCCAGCACCCCTCCAAATAAAACAAAAACAAAAACAAACAAACAAAAAAAAGAACTGGAGATGGATATATGGCCATTTGGGATCACATCCCAGTTACTGATTTCAGATTCCACATTTCTAAGGGTCGTATGGAAGTTTAGTTATTTGCTGCGAAAGGTTTCCCAGGGTGATGGATTATAGGCCCCTACATAATGTCATCACTACAAAGGACTTTTGCACTTCAGAATCTGACACTGAAGTCTTAGCTTTATGTTAAATTGGTTAACCTGGTGAATGAAAGCCCCTCAGCTTCATAGTCCAGACTTCACTGGAAAGTAGACATGCATGTTAAGCAAGTGACAGTGGTATTTTATTAGCTAAGACCTACCGAGGTTGATTAGTACTTTCTAGATACTATATTACTGTCTCTTTTTTGTATAGTTTGGAAAGTTTTTTTCTTTGTTTTGTTTGATTGGGTTTTGTTTTTTTTTTTTTTTGGTCTTTTTTTGTTTTTTTTCTTTATGTTTCAGAACAAGCATGTAGTCTTTTTTTGTGTGTGTGCTGGGACTCAAACTCAGGGCCTTGTGCTTGCAAGGCAAGCACTCTAATCACTGAGCTAAATCCCCAGCCTTGACTTTTCTTCCCTCTCTATGTTCCAGTCTATGAATATTCCACAGTTTATTTATTCATTCTTATGATGGAGTTTTTAGTTGTTGTTTCCAGGTGGGACTGTTATAAAAAAAGCTGTTGTGAACATGACTACACATGTTTTTGTGGCTACACCCTCATTTCTCTTGGGCATACATCAAGGAGTAGATGTATGGCTAACAGAATAAGCATGTATTTAGTTTTAGTAGATACTACCAAATTGGTTTTAAAATCTGATTGCTATATCATTCACATCTATACATTCATATGTTCCAAAATTATTCCATACCTTCCTTTATGAAATTCAAATTATGGTCAACTGAATGATATTTCCTGGCTTAAATGATTATTGTAGGACAATTTTGCCATAAAGGTGTCACCTACTCTCTGAGAGTTAAAGTTACTTTCAATTTTCCTAAATGACTCCTTAGGCTTTTTCTGAATTCTGGCACTTTCTACTCCTTCTAAAGCTATCTTCAATTTTATTGCTAATTCCCTGAAGCGTCCTTGACCACTCACATTTTATGCTTTTCGTATAATAGTCTTTTGAGACTGACTCATGATCATCAAATCTAAATCACTATTTCTCAACAAGCAGCTTATTTAGTGGGTCACCAAGGCAAATTTTTAGGTTGATTCAATTATTGGAAGAAATAGTAATGTATTGACCAAAAGAAAGAATGTAGCTCAGATTCAAAAAGCCCCATAATACCCAAGAGGACTTCTAAAATATTAAAGGAGACTCATTCCTGTACAAAGAATTCTCCAGAAGGAAGATCTAGTCTTTCATCTAAGTGCAATTACCTCGCCTGTGTCCAAATCTGCCCTCTTAGGTCTGTCGTCCCTCTTCTCTATGCGCACTTCTGTAAACTTGCATTTGACTCCAAAAAAGCCAAGTCTTTCATTTAAGTTGGAGAGGTTCATGAAGAAAGAGCAATTACTTGAATCAAATCAAAAATTTAAAGGATTGTGTAGAAAAATCTTTTTTGTAAAGGTGAACTAGTTTCTCTCTTTTTAGAAAGTACCTATTATTAATATACCCAATATGCCAGAATGGATCGCATGGTAAACTTTCTTGAAGCCATATTCATAACTGTCAGTATTAAAAGGAAAATTTCATGGCAAAATCAAAGTATCACTAAGAAATGGGCCTGGCTGTGTCTACAAGGGGTCAGTTGGTAAAAATGCAGTAAGGCTCAGTTTGTGACTACAGCTTTCAAGCTCAGCAACTTGATTTTATCTTCACACCGTGAATACATCCATCTCTTGGGATAAATGCATAATAAAGCAAACTCCCAAAAGACTTTTGCACGAATTGGAATTATAGTTTATGAATTAAAAATAAGAAGCATAGCAGTTTCAACACCTAGAACATGTCAGCATTTTCAGCTCATTTCCTTCCTGTAGACACAAACAATCATCACTGGGCTGTTTCCTGAGCAAGGATGGTCAGTTAAAAGTTTCAACACCATCAAGCTTGGTAATTTGATGGATCCATTTCCACAGGGAGAAAAGTAAAGAGTACTTTGTCTCAGGCACCCTCTTAACTGCAAATAAAAAATCTATTCTAGCTAGCTTCAGCAGGAAAGCAATTTGTTAAAGGGCATTAGACAGACAGTTTCCAGAATCTTCTAGGGCCACGCCCTTGGAGACCGTGAGCAAGGAGCAACACCAAGTCACATGGTAGGAGACCTCTGAGGACGTCTTTGCTTGTCTCCCTGCTGGGTGAGGACACTGCCCTTATCTCTGTGACTCTGGACATGAGAACCCCACCCACTGATTCCTGTACAAAGACAACACCTCCACTGGCCCTTGCAATGAAAAATGGAATCTGCTCAGTATTTGCTTCCTTGTATGCTTCAGAAGTACGAAGTGATCTGCTTCATCCAGCTAGGCGCTACCTCCTAATAAGCCCATTGAGCTATAAACCCATAGCCTGGTGCGGGGTTTCGTGTGTATGCATTTGATTGGCAAAGCTGAGGTCACGTGCCTGTGCGCTGGCTGCAGGGAAAGCTAGGAAATTGACTGTGTGGCTTATTCCTGGGGAGGATGAGTGCCACAGTGCTTCCCAAACATCGCTGTGTGTCCAGCAGTGGGTAGCCGTAAAACACGATGAACGCCACTATAGAGGCTCATTACCTAAGTTCAATTTATCTTCTGATTCTTTGTTTCTGCACTGTATCTTTTTCATTTTTCATTTTCATTTTTGCTAAGAATCATTTATTTAAAATCTCAGGTGGTGCCAGATGTGATGGTTCACACCTCTAATCCTAGCATGTGGGAGGCTGAGGCAGGAGAATGACTGCCAGTTCAAGGCCAGCCTGGACTACATACCAAGACCCTACCTCAAAATAATCTAATTTCTCATTTTATTTTATTTTATTTCAGTTTTTATTTTTTATTAATACTGGTTTGCAGTACATATGGGAGGGGAAGAGGATAAAAAAGAATTAAAATGCTAAGAATTATTTTAAGCAGTATCAATTTTTACTTAAAAATCAACACATACTTACTTAAAATTTGAAAAATATATATACATGACACACTAAATAAGAGTGATAAAAAATAGTCTGAAGATCATTTTATTCTTCCTCCACTGCCTATTTAAATTAGTCTCTGTGCCTATTTAAATTAGTCTCTCTTCCTCCTCATTCCTTTGGCAAAATCTAAGACTAATTCTGTGAAATTTCTTAACATTCTGTGTCAGTCATCTTTCCATGGCTGTGATGAAATACCTGAGAAATGCAACTTAAAAGAGGAAAGATAAATTTTGATTCACGGTTTCAGAGGTTTGAGTCTATGGTTGGCTGGTCCCAATGCTATGGGTCTTGGTAAGGCGGAACAGCATGGTGGTGAGAAGTATGGGCAGAGGAGGCTGCTTACCTCATGGCGCCCAGGAAGCGGGGTGGGGGGGATGAGAGAATGGCAGATGGCCACAGGCAGGTATGGGGTACAAAAACATACATGCTTCAGAAGTATGAAGTGATCTGCTTCATCCAACTAGGCTCTACCTCCCAATAAGCCCATTGAGCTATAAACTCATCAATGGATTAATCTATTGATTCCTCTTGATCCAACCCATAGAGCCCTGATGGTCCAATCATTTCTCAAAATCCCATCAGTTGGCAACCATTTTTAGTCCACAACCTTTAGAGGACATTTTATGTCTAACCCACAACACATCCTACAATAGTAACACAAAGGTCCCCAGATTTTGGCACAATAAGCATCACAGTGTAATATTAATGCATAGTTCTACAAGGTCATAAATTTCCCCTGTCCTGCCAGAAGTTGGGAACCTATAGTAGGGCATGGAGATGGGTACTTGGCTCCCTTTCTTTTTGCTTCTTGTCCCTTATCTCCCATCCCTTCACCAGCCAGCTGAAGAGTCTGGTGTCTCCAAAGCCAGAGAGGTGAAAAGAATAGAGGACAGACTCTAAACAGGCCTGTCCTGAGTGTCCTCAGGGCAGCAGCAAGGGCTTCTCCCAGGCCTGGTGGATGATGAAAGCCTACTTTTCGTAGGTTCTTCTGAGGACTAGGTTCATTTACAGCCATTTTACTCTGCTTCATATAACACAGGCAATGATGTTTTCCTTGAAACAACCACTAACTCATCCTCCCCTAATTTCTGAGTATCCAGCAGTCTCCTCTTCAATGTGGTTCGAGGGTCTTCCAAGCAGTCTTCTGGCAAGGACGTCAATGACCTCAGGCTTCCACCAGTCTCCCCAGGGTAGTTCAGTAGGCAGAACGCTGAAGCAACCATGTCCCACACTTTGTCAGACATGGACCCAACCCTCAAGCAAGCTTCTGCCCAGCACGACCTTACTCTGCTGCCTTGGGCCACAGCTCCTCGCTTTTAGATTCTGTCAGCTTGTGTCAGGCATTGGGCCACTGTGACATAGAAGAGGCTTTGAAAGTGCTCTGAATGAATTCTCTCTCATTAAGCTTGAGGCTTAGAGAAACTGAGACCCCTCTCCCCAGAAGAATTCTCCTGCCTACTTGGACCTCCAAAAGCACCTCACCTCAGTCCTTTCATAGCCAAAATATAGTGAGGGCGTCCATAGCCTGAATCCGTCTGTAACAGTCACACTTCAGGAAGCTATGGCAGAAACTAAAATAGAGAATCTTGTTTTAATATTATTTCACATGCAATCCTGTTTATAATCCTAGCAACTGAATAAACCAGTCAATTATTTCTTTTCCCTTTTTTTATATCTCTTTTTGTCCTGTGCAGGTAGGTAATTTTTAAAATGATAGCAAACTTCATCAGACTTATGTTTCTAGATTTTTAAAATTAACACTTTGTTTTTAACATTTTTTATATCATTGCTCTTCAAAAATAATTTCTTTAAGGATGAAATTTTACTCAAAATAGATCAAAACCAGAAACGATCCAAATATCCATCAGTAAGAAGGATGAATAAATTCTGATGTATTTATAAAATGGAATGTGTTTTATATTCCATGAAAATGAATGAAATACAATTGCATGCAACAACATAGAGTACAGACATAAAGAAGCAAGTGCTGTGAAATTCTGTTTATGTAAAGTTTTAAAACGGGCAAAATTAACCTACAGTGATTAAAAAGAAGAATAGTGGGCATCTTTGCAAAACGATATGAGCAGTTCTCTGATGTGCTAGAAACATATTCTTTTGATTAGGGTAATTGTTCTGGACATCACTATATAAATATATAAAATGTATTCAATTTTATATTTAAGATCAGTATACCTGCCAAATGTGATAACTCAATTTAAAATTATAAATTATGAGAAGGGATAAAATATTATTTATTTTTAAGGGCTAAGTGTCATTTTATCCTTTACTAATTTTTGTGCCACTTTATGAGGAAAGTAAGTCCTTGTACATCTTAAAATACCTACTGTTTTTCCTTTTTTTTTTTTTTTTTTTTTGTGCAGGCGATCAAACTCAGGGCCTTGTGCTTGCTAGGGAAGTGCTCTACCATTGAGCTAAATCCCCGACCAACCTACTCTTTTTCATGGGAGATATTCTCAGAAGTGAAATTATTGGATCAAACGTGATGAACATTTTTAAATGTTATACTGCATATTGATGAATTGCCCACTAGAAAGATTTCTCCAATACACATGCTTGCTATTAGAATAAAATCGACTCTTTTGCCCTATCCCTGGCTTTACAGTAAACACTTTTCTTAACTTTCTTCTCCTCTGCCATGGTTCATGTAATCTTAAACAGCATCCCTTGCAAAAATCAAAATCTTCAAATGAATGTTCTACCAGCATTAATTTATAGCTATTGTGATTTCATACTAAAGAGTCATCATATTGTGATGTGTTCATGATTTCCTAACTCCTGTCTCTCCTCTTCCCAGGAACTGAGGACAGAAGACTTTGTACCTGGGAGCCTTTAGATTTTCTCTGTGCTGAGGAATCAGTCTCGAGCCCTATCCCTAGTCTGCTACAGTGGCCTGGGAGAGAGAGGACAAATCATTCAACGTAGAGTCACCACCTACCACTGAGAAGGCAACTCACAAACCACTAACATACAAACATACATAACCCCCCACACTGCTGCTCCTCAAGGAAATACCTTTAACTGTAAATAGTGAATTGCTTTCCAACAAGAATGCAGGCTTCTCATACTCATGCTTACTTTCTACCTTTACCCCGGAAAATGCCACCAACTTTCTAGATGCAGCTGGTCCTTCTGAGACACGAGACCCCACCCCCTGCACCCTAGCACCTTTCTTTTAGAAAGGACCATTTCCCACAAGGCCATGTATCTGGTTCAGGACATGACTCATCTAGGCTCCTTTCCTGATCCACCTACATCTCCTCCACAGTTCTTTAGACTATGCAAAGATCTTTCTATACATTCAATAGATACATAAATGACTTCAGTAATTTGGAATAGTTTTGTTACGGGAATGATATTGCCCTAGAAGATTACTTACACCCTGAAGTGGAACAAAGCAAGCTGAAATTTAGGCAATAGGTCCCCTCATCTGCTGGGGATCGCCCCCAAGACTGGCAGTGGATGACTGAAACCATAGATAGCACCAGACTCTATTTACAGTAGAGTACTGTGATTCCACATCAGTTGGTCTAATGACTGAGTTGTGTCTTAAATTATTAACAGGTGAGTAGCACATACCACATGGATACATGGGACAAAGGGATGATTCACATTCTGGGTAGGTTGGAGCAGGATGATATGAAATTTCATCAAGTTTCTCAGAACAGAACACAATTTAAAACTTATGAATTGTTTCTTTCAAGATTTTTCTATTTAACGTCTTCAGACCATGGCTGACTGTGGGTAACTGAAATCCCAGAAAGCAAAACTGGATAAAGAGTGGGGAGACTGCTGTATATAGTATACTATTATTCCATGGACTACACCCCAGATAAGTGGTTTCTCAGTAAGCTCCATATTCGATTTTAATATACATGCTTCATGAAGCACATGTTTTCAACACAAAAAGCCATGTATTTTCTGTTAACAAAGATAAAGAAAATATTTAATATTGATTGCACTGAAACTAAGTACAACATTATTAACAAGACAATGTACAGATAAAAATCTTGAGTTAAAAAAAAAATCTTGAGTTATACCCAAAATACAGCACCATGGGATGTGAATGTCTCAACTATTGCTAGTGCTGAGAGAAGGGGACAAGGAGAGGGCTATGACCTCATGTAAATGTGTTGACAAACATTACAGTAAAGGATATGGGTGATACGACTGCTTTTTAACTCTGGGTAAAAACTTTCTTCTTCGAAGTAATAAAAGTTAGTTGGCTTTAGCATTTTTCATCCTAAAGCCTGGACCATCTTCTCATGATCTTCCATTACAGATCTGTCTGAGTAGCCTCAGAAATGAAGCGCCTCTTCATCTGTCCCTCTCATCCTGATATTGGCCTGACGCTGCCCTTTCGCCATTGCTATGGTCTGAATATCTGTGTCTGGCCAAATTTTATGTGATGAAACCTTAACCCCCAAGGTGTTGGTGGCAGGAGGTGGGGCTTTGGGAGGCCCACAAATCAGATCAGCACTCTTCTAAAAGCGACCCTGGGGAGCTGCTGCACCTTTTGGAGCCTGCGAAGACAGGGCCGGAAGGCATCATCTGTAAACCAGGAAATGGGCCCTTTTTAGACACCAAATCAGCTGGAGTCTTGGGGTTCTGGCCTCAAGAACTGTGAGCAATAGATCCAGGTTTTTTCTAAACCTCCCAGCACACAGTGTTCTGTTGTAAGAGCCTGAATAGACTCACATCCTCTTGCACCACTTCTGTGGCCCTCGAGGGATGACTGCTTCAACCCTTCTCCCTAACCTCACTCTCAATTTGTTCCAAGCTACAAATGATAAACAGTTTATTATAAGATGTTAACTTTTAACTTTTTATCTTCTTTTTCCCTAACCCCTTTATTTATTGCTGTGATTTCTGTGCCCCGTAATAATGGTAATATTTATGACACTGAGTCATTACTTAATAGCCTTACTAATTTTGGGGGTGATCAGACAGTGATGATCAAGCTTTTTACTTCCTAACATGGTAGTTACTTCTACCTAGACAATTAACTGTTTTAGTTACATTTTACGAAATGTGTTGTTGGCTTTGAGTTCACATACACTGCAATTTCTCTTCCTTTAAAATAACCAACGATAGGTTCTGGTTAGTATTTTCATGCAAAATGCCTAAGTTTGGGGAACAAATTCTAGTAATTATCATTTCATTATATTAGACTGGACAAAACAATTTATTGTACATTATGAAGTTTCAGTTGCAGCCAGAGAATTGGAGCTAGGTGTTATAGAGAAGCCAAAATGACCATTATGTGACTTCTCACAGTCAAACAGCCCTAGAATAGTAGGAGAGAGAAACATCTATTCACCAAATCACAGTACAGGTCTAATTGTGGTAAGCAGTAAAATAGTGACAGAAACAACCTCTGTGTGAGCAGAGATACAAACACTGTGATGGGAACAAAGGATGGAGAATTTGCAGTGAAGTCTAACACTATCAGAAGAAGAAAGTTTGGGACTATTTGAAAATGGTTGATTTGTATTAGTTACGGCATTAGAGCTCTAAGGAGGACAGACACATCAAATCCTCACTGATCCCTGAAATAGTAGAGATGAGGCACAATTCAGCAAGGTTGATGGGAAGGGAAGTTTATTAAGAAAACAAATGGAGAAAGCTAGAATATGAATGGGACATCTACTTTACATGTAAAAAAGGACTTAGATTATTTTAAAATTATACATTAGTTAGAAGAGCTTGAGCAAGAACTTGATTTCTGTTGGCTTCATTTCACTCATCTGTAAAACTTGAACTTGAACTAGAAGATTTCTGAAAGTCTCATAAGGTTGAAAATGCTGAAATTATATCATTTGCATATAATTCAGCAAATTTTTATTGAGTGCCTGCCATATAATACGATGCCATGTGCATTGGAAAATTTTAAAGTGAGTAAGATGTGCAGCCTTCTGACCCCAAGAAATTTGCAATCATTTGAGAAAGATCCGTCAGTACCAGGCAGAGTGTGCCTAAGTGCCAAAAGACGGGTCCAGATCATAAGCAGTGACGGAAATGAAAGCACACAGAGTTACTGAGCCAAAGAAAGCTTCCCGGAGAAGGCAAGTTTTAAAATACAACTCAAAGAGTTCAGCGCTCTGGGAGGCTGGGGCAGGAAGGTCGCAGTTTGAAGCCAAATTGGGCAATTTAGCGACTCAATGAGACCTGTTGAAAATAAAAATAAAAGAGGGCTGGGGACATGCCTCTGTCAGAGGGCCTCAGGTTCGATCCCCAGGGACCCCCACTCCCGACACACATGCGAAGGCTCAAACAAAGCATTTGAAAAGGGAATAAAAGGGAGAATGCACCCAACACATTTATCCACTTGCTGGCCCTTATCGGAAGCAGCCCTGCCCTGATGAAATGTGCAAGAATCATTAGGCCTCTTGATGGCTGTTGGGTAAGAGTTGTCCCCTTCTATACCAAAATCCACAGATCCCTGATGTGAAATGGCGTAGAATTTGCGTATAACTTACGCACATACTTTAATAATCTTTATGTACTTTTAATACCTAATACAAAGCAAAGCTATGTATGTAAACAATCGTTATGCTACATTTTTAAGGGGATCAGTAACAAAGGAAAAGCTTGTCCATGTTCAATACAGTTATAGTTGTTTTCTAATGAGTATTTTCAATCTGTTGTTGGAGCCACAGACATGGGGCTTATGCACAGAGCTGGCTGCAACGCTAGCTCACTTCAGCAGTCACCCATCAAGCAGAATACCCAAGCCACGCGTTACAGCAGTTGATAAAGCAATTAGTAAAGGCTGGGTTTCAAGGCGTTTGCAATACGTTAACTTGGAACCTTTTGTTAGTTTTGTCCACACTCTTCCTTCTATGTGGTCATTAATTCAAACTTTTTGAGAAAAAAATCTATAGCGTGTGCAGTAGCAGTAACGATGCAAATCATGATTCCAAGAGTTTGTTATTAATGACAATGGCGTCTGACCAACGATTCATCTTCCTTCTTCCCTGAGTGCTTGCGGCTACTATTATCTCCTTGTCACAGGCGTTGTCGCCAGGCACTGTGTTCTCAGAAGTGTAATGGTCTTCTGATTAGGATATTGTGGCATGTGAATAATGTATTCCATAGTTACAGAATCTGTTACTCTTGCTTTGAGCAAGATTTCTTAGGAAACAAGAATGAAATTTTAATAGCAGAAATGCTTTCAGTTAAATACAATGACTCATTCACAACACAGTAATCATACATAGTCATCATGCATAGCAAGTTGAGAAAATTGGAAAAATGTAAAATTACCTACATTATTTTCTTGTTTAAAAGCCATTTTAGAACATCGACCGAAAAGGGAAACTAAATTATGTGAGGGTTCTGTAGGGTTTGTAGACAGTTACAAAGACAGTCTATTTTATAACATACATTCTTGACGCTGTATTTTTTATACTCACTGCCTGTATGGCCAAGCCCTTAGCCACACCTTCACAATGTGCTATGTGGACTTACCATTTATTACTTCCTATCAGTTTACCTTTCTTCTGACTTTCTAAATCACCCTAGTAAATATCTCTTGAGATTTGTAAAATAAGACAGATTCCCATCATTTTTAAAGGATTCTGAGAGTACTCACCAATTGATATAAATATACTACCATGCACTATATATGCTCAGGAAAGTAGAACAAATTCTATCTCCAGAGAACAGGTACTATAAGGGCCATTCTGGCTAAAGGCTGAGCACACTAAATATCATGATGGCTTCCCTTTGGGTCCTGATGCTTAAAGGAAACCCAGGACAAATGGAGAGACCGCATGGGGTTCTGTCAATAGTATCAGCAGAGGTTCCAGCTGATAAACTTGATTCGAGACTTGGTCCTGATTTTGAATCCCCAAATCATAAATCCTCTTTGGAATAACGAATAGAAACCAAAAACCAGACTTCAAAAGGAGAAATGTGTATAGTTTTATTCTAGCTCCTTTCTTACAAGAGTGTAAAAAACCCCAGTGCATCAAGGACTCAACAGCATTCTTGGCCATGCTGTCTATGGAATCTGTGTCTCATAACTCGTAGATTAGTGTGTGCCTCGTTGAGTGACAGCTGCAGGAATGATGGAGAAAAGGGTGCCTGTGTGTTTTTACATGTAAGGCAAGGTTTTATATTTTACAAGAAATATGACTAAGATTTTTTTGAGCAATAGGAGCAAAACTGAGAGTACAGAATAAGAGTATACATTTCATATGTAAATTAAACTCGGGAGACTTTGAAAGAAAACAATTAATTCTCATGTTTGCCGTACTATTTGTGTGAATAATATCAAAAGAAAATGAGACCACGCCTCTGCTAGGTTGGACAGGAGCTGAAACATCTTCCATAATCTAGCCTCATCTTCCCTAGGACCAGAGAGTCCTCTTGAAACACAAGGAGATGGTAACTGTCAGAGCAAATGAAACTCAACCTAGATACCCTACTTTTAGCCTAGAACTGCTGGGAGACAGACTAAGGACACTGGAGACTGCAGGAAGTCCCAAGAAAGACTGTCAAGAAACTTAACTGTGAAGGGTTAAGACAACTACAGGGGAAGGGTTAGGACCTAAGGAGTATCAGGGAGAAGACTGGCATCACACGTACGAGGAGCCCACCGAGTTACCTTCTGAAGCAACAGTAACAAAGGAGAGTCCACGTTACACCAGCACTTAATTTCAAACACACGAACTCTGCTCTAGTTACAGATACTCATGAAGAAATTAGTAACAACAGGCTAACTTAAACCTCTCTTGGAGATTAGTATTTTATTCATTTGAGGAAGATAAGAAAGAAGATGCCTTTCTCCTCCATTGTCTTTGAAAGGTGCCAGCCAATTTCAAGCAAAGATGTGTGTCGGCCCGTGTTCATCTACCCACCCTGGGAGATTGTGAATGGGATGCCCCCGACGCTTCCTATTCCGTTGTATGAAGGGTTCCTGGGAAGCACTCTCACAGCCCCAATCCCTGTGGATGAGGAGTGATTTATCAGTTCATTTGGTGACATTTAAGCACCTCTTAAGACTTTCATGCCTCAAGATGTTTTAGAATAAATTCATACGTCAGTAGGAGTTTGAACTGAATAGGTTCCTTAACTATCCTGTAACCCTAATGGGTAAATTCAGGGTCATCTGGAGGTTTTCTCATTTTGTTTCACCAAAAAGAAAGAGAAAAGGAAGAAAGAGGAGCAGAAAATGAAAGAGGAAGGAGAAAGACAGCACAGACAGCATCAGAATACTTTCCTCAGCCTTAAGAGTCCCCGTGTTCCCAAGCCTATAAATATTAGGATGCTTCTCTTCTCTAAGCAAGATGGTACTTTGACTCTTATTTATTGCACTGAGCTTGAAAAATATCCAGGACACCAAGAGAAAGCCAGAGAGATTTCACTGAGCCTGTATTTCTTACCAAATGCAGGGCAAATTAATAACCAGGAGTAACTTTCACGTCTTCTCTCTGCCTGAAGACTTCATTTCTTAATTTTCTAAACCATCTTAAACCTAAGTAGGTGATATGGTTTGCATCCAAAATGTCCCACAAAAGTCTTATGTATAAAGAGGTGAGGCGTTCAGAAGGTGATTGGATCATGGGGGTGCTATACTCTTTAGTGGATTAGCGCATTGATGAGTTCAAAGCTGAATGTGCTATTAGGAGGGAAGATACTGGGGTGTGTACCTTTGGAGAGTGTCTCTCACTCTGCCTCTTGTTTCTCTTTACACCTGTGTTGCCGTGGATCTAGCAGCTTTTCCCTGCCAGGTCCTTCTGCCCTTCCATTTCTGCCTCAGAGTCAGCCATCCACAGACTAACTCCTCTGAAATTGTGAGCCAAAAATAAACCTCTCCTCCTTTACATTGCAGATGTCGGGTATTTTGTCCCAGAAACAGGAAATCTGACTAATATAGGAAGGGCTCTTCCAATGAACTTATTTACCCCAGAATCAGCAGAAATGCCAGCACGCTCTTCCCATAAGTCTTTCCTAAACCTAGGAAGTCCTCTTTAAACTTGCTTGGGTAGCTTGGAGGGAAAAGTAGTGTTTTGGTTTTGAACTTAAATATTATCCTGATTGAGGTCCTGCACATGAGCCAAATTAAAAAGAAATAATACATCTGTCTGTAGGTAAATTTTCACAAATCAGGAAATTGTAACCCTCGAATTGTCTTCACTATTGCACCCTCAACCGTACATTTGGAAATACTATATTTCCTAAAGTAAATGGGACTAGGCCCAGATTCCTGTGAGTCACTGTTGGCTAAGGCTCTGCGACAATGAGTTAACAAGTTTCCACTGTGAAGGCTTTTATGCTGCCTCTCTTTAACATTATGATTTCCAGCCTTGTTTTGAATATGATAAAATGATCAAGCCTCTGTCTAAAAAACAACAGAACAGATGCACATATACCTAATACCTCAGAGGGTTCTGGGCTCCCTGAAGCCCAGGGAGACTTTGCTCCTGACTCCTACACAACTGCTTTGCTTCAGGAAGTACTTATACCATTCGGTTCTCTGCAGTTGAGTCTTGAAATTTAGTAGTTGCATTAGCCTCAGTCACTTTACTTGGTGTAAATTTGTGTTCAAGAAGCAGAAATGCCATTCTCCTATAGGATGTAGGAAAATAGCCCAAGATGTCAGTAATCGGATTTAAAGTATGGCATGTATTTTTGGCAAGATTGAGTGACCAGATTGCAAAAAGCTGCATGTCTCAAATATTGGAGAATATTTGAGTTGTCTCAAATATTGGAGAATATTTGAGACAACTCATGGGCAGAGAGTTTCCATGTACTTCACATCATTGAAATTCTCAAGAATTACAAATACTTATCATTTTATAATTTTTTGATAGAAATTTTTTATTTTATCACTAAATCTCATTTTTAAAAAACATGCCTTTCAATCTCATTGGCAGAGTTTTAACAATAATTTTGTATTATATTAACATTAAGCAATGAAGTCAATAGCATAATATCTTAAGATATCAAAAGCAAGAATGCAAAAAAAAAAAAAAGAGAGAGAAAAAGAAAGGACAATGAACCCAGAAAGCAACATAGAAATGTGGGACATTGATCCTTTACACGCTAAGAAAAGCACAATAAGTAAGACATTAAGGGAAATTTTAATTGTAGATATACAGAAATTCAAAAGATAAAAATGTCTTCGAAAGAGAGAGCATATGATATGCAAAGCCAAGAATGCATGACACCCACAAGGACATGCATTCCTTGCCCTTAGTCTACCCAAAGTGAATTCCACATTACCATAAAATATTTTGAAGGACTTTCAAAGAAAACGAATTTAATTTGCAATTTAAGGTGGATTTCAGAATTAAAGAAAAGCTGACAACCAAGATTCCTTTAGGCATGTTGGTACCAAATTTCATCTTTCTAATGAAGAAAACCATCTGGCATTCTTTAGTTATGTACGCAATCTTTAGATATGTGACATGATTTGCTTCTGCTTAATTTTATAATATTCTCTTTACAGCTTTCTTTTCAAGCATGCCTTAGAGAACAACATCCTCTAGAATACTGCTGAATCGCGTGACTTCTGAGATGGTTGGGGAAACATTTTGCTGTTCTAGCTCTGATAAAATGTTTGAACAGAGTTATGAGTATAGTATATTAAAACAATGAATATTTATTCAAGTGAGTAGGAAGTTAAACTAAATTTTTCTTAATGGCCTATAAAATGTTCTAATATGTGCAGGTTCGAATTAGAGTATTCTGAATTTGACTAGATATTTATCTTTATCAGTAAGTTTTCTTATCTTCATATTTTCCATGTTCTTAAATAGCAAGCTTTTGTTTTGATTTAAAGAATTAATTTTATCATTTCCTGTAAGGCACATCTAGTGAACGTTCTCAGATTTTGTCTGAGAAAGTATTAGTTTTTCTTTCATCTGAAGGATAACTTCGCTAGGTAAAATATTCTTGGTTGTCAGGTAGCTCGTTGTTGCTTATTCATTTTGTTTTGCTTTGGGTTTGGGTTTTTCATTTAGCATTTTGAACACATTAGTCCAATCTCTTCCAGCCTGCAAATTTTCTGTTGAGAAATCTGCTGCTAACTTCATTGTGACTCTCTTGCATTATATGTTAACATGCAGAGGATAGAATTGAGTGTTCCTGTCCTTGAAGTGTTTGCAATCCAGCCATCAGAGAGACTATAACAGATAAGAAATTTAGAACATTAGGTGGTCAGTGTCAAGTCAATATTACATACAAGTATACTAAAAAAGCAAGGGATCACACAGGATAGGGGGAAGCAGGACATTTTTAAGGACCAAGTAGGAATTGGATGCTCCCTGTATGAACACCTGAACAAGCTGGAACAAGATGAAATATATTGCTTATAATGACAGGTACTTCGAACTTCACTCTTTGCTCATTTCCTCTGTCAAACCACCTTTTATTTTTGTGGCCAGCCCTATGTATCCACACAGAGAACCAAGCGCTAATCAAATGTAGCCTGACATCAACTTCACATTAACTTGGTATAGTGCATTAACTTGGTATAGTGAACACTATGTGAAAAACCCTAAAATACTTAATGGTTTATATTTTCCTTTTCCCAAGTGCTGCTAAGGGGCTTTAGGATTAAATAGTATAGTAATGTAGATTTTTAAAAATAATTCGATGAGTTTTGTTATCAATCAACATGCCACTCACTATTAGTACACTGGTACTTTGGTACTTGATGAAGATATGATACTTTCCACTGTTGTAAAATAGATACAAATGTTTTGTGATAACAGATGCAAATGTTTAACATCTCTTCTTCTCACCCAAAGGCTAGTCATCTAATTAATGAGTCATAACTAGAAATGGGTCTAGATAGAAGAATTTAAGAACCGCCCCCCCACATATTCACAAAGACTTAAAGAAGATGGGCTGGAAAAAGATACATCTTCCCTGCCCGACTATTTTATCCTCATCAAAAAAATTACTAAATGTCAAAGGAATGCATGAGTAAAGAAAGAGAATGAGTTTAAAGCAAGATTCTAACTTACATTTCCCAATATACATCTCTTTTCCTCTGTTCAAGCTTCTAGCATCTGGCCTTTGGAAAGTGTATTAGTCACATTCACAAAATAGCTGACACCAACAAATTGAAGGAGAGATTTATTTTGGCTCACAGTTTCAGAGGTTTCAGTTCATTGTCATTTGACTCCAAAATACAAAGAGAATGGAATAGAGAACATGCTCCCTTCATAGTGGCCAAGAAGCAGAATGAGAGTAGAGCCAGAGAGAGAGGAGAGAGAATCTATCCCTCAAAAGCATGCTTCCAGTGATCTACTTCCTCCAACCCAGCCCACCTATGAATAGCACATTCGGATATGAACTCATTAATGGATTAATCCACAACCTTGGGAAAGAAGACAAATCACCTTAGTAGATGACATCCAAAGTCAATGGGATTCATAGCACACTATTCTCAGTAGGTTAGTGTGGAAGGCATTTAGGGTAAGGTAAAGACGGGACAGTGGGTCCTACCTAGCAAGTTGACAGCTGTTCCTATTCCTGAATTCTGGGAAATCTCACTTTGAAACTACTGGTTTACCAATAAAGTCCCTTCTACCTGTCAACCCTACATATGTGGCAGTCTCCAGGAATGCTGGAGTTATGCAAAATGTCACCGCGTCCTATGTGCAGGAAAAGACTCTTGTATAGTGGCATGACATCTAGAATAATTTTCTCTGTTTATTTTTGTAAAAATACACTACCATTTCTCAAATATCACTAAGAGTTTTCCTATGAAGTTTGCTTTCTGAAATCAGAAATGACAAATTCAGAATTCCAATTATAAACTGTTTCTTATTAAATGGCATTAATATGATTTCACTGTTATTCTTTCTTTTCTTCTATTACTCAAGTGACTCGCGTAAGTGTAAGATGTATTCCTCTATGTCACCATGTGTTAACAGCAGCTCTACATCCTTCAGCTGATCAGAATTATCTTTGCCAAAATGGAAATACATGTTCTTGCCTGCTATTCTGTGGTAGCAGGAACACAAAATGAATTCTGTGATCATGGACCCAACTCATACCTACTTTGCTGAATAGCATGTTCATCTGTCTGAAGCAATGAGATCCATATTTGAGGATTAAACACTGTAAATCTCTGCTAGTGATACCAGCCCAAGCCCTGTACACAAGAAAGGCGAACTGCACATACCTGGAATATGGGTCTGTTCTTGGATAAATGAATCACTGCTCCTTCCAGAGTAACGATTTAAATTAATATGCCACCAAGTGGCTATTGATCTTCCTGAGGGATGCTACTGTATTAATGGTTCTCCATTGATCTCTACTGGTAGTTTGAACATGCATTGTCCAGTCCAGTCAGCCCTCATAAGTGCTGTTGGACCCACATAGATCCCTGCAATCATACTACTCACGTGATAGATCTATGCAGCAGACAGTGCTGAAGTAACTGAGGGCAGGTGCTGTTTGATTTTAATTCCAGATTTGATTGTTCTCCAACATAGCAGCCATTTCTTGTTTATTTGTTCTGCTTAGCTTGACACTATCAAAATAAGGAACAGTGGAACATTCTACAAGATACTCCCCTCATTTATGACACTGAAAACATGGTAAATATTACTATCCAATCAATGTGAATACAAACTCTTTCTGTTCCTATTTTGGATAAAGATGGGTTAATACACCTGGTATCATGTCCACACAGCTGTGTTAATGTATTCTGGCAAAGGTATCACATAAAACACACTGATGCTACTGATCTACTACTCAGTTGAGTTTGCAATAATCCACTGCTGTCCTCTGGGATCATCCGGTATTTGCACAAACCAAACTGGCAAATTAAATGGGGATATGCTGGGATCAACACAAATTTAGGGCTTTAAGAGTGGCATTGATTTCTGCTACCAATTCCAAGATACGATTCTTTTTCATTGTATTTGTGATTCATTGCTGTAAAGAAGAGTAGGGGGAAGTTTAGAGGCTTTCACTTAGCTACCCTCACCATAGGCAGATAGGCTAAGGACTCCATGTAGTCCTGGGCACGCAGAGTTGGGCAGTGTCATGCCAATTGCCAAGTTTACATTCCAATTGTACCTTTAGGCACCAGGATAATAAACATCAGTATGGTTTAAGGACTCACTGGACCCACCATAAGCTGAGCTGGATCCTCTAATGCTCCTACTCTAACAGGCTTCTGGTCCCAGGAATCAGCTCAGATCCTTGTCCAAGAAGGCTCATAGTATTCTAGTACTTCCTTTTTCTCCCTATACAGTTACCTCCATAAATGGCATTAAGTGACTTGGCCGGTATTACAGAGTATGTCCTTCTGGGATATGACCTTTCTCTCAGTTGAAGGGTTTTGGATCTGAAAACTATCTTAGGTCCAGAAACCAGGTAAGGGATGTTAAGGTTTTATGGAATCAATTGCTCATAGTCTCCTTGTCACCCCAGCTGCTGTCCATTGACTATAAAGCTTCACGTACACTTACTTGTCAGCTTCTCATTTACTGTGCCCCTAGATGTGCTTAAACATCCTGACAACACTTTGTGAGGCAGGCCCCCTTTATTGCCCCTTTCTAGCCACTAATTATGAAAACTGAGCCCTCCTGGCTTAAGGTGTTTACATGCTGCTATCCTGGCTTCATTTTTCTTCAGGGTCCTATGATTCCCATTTCCATTCTTGAGCTCAGACCTGTAATGGCATAACCCATTTTCAGCCTTGGCCTTCTCAGTGATTCCCTCCTCGCCAGTGCATTCTTTATTGCTGTAGAAAATTTCACACCCTTTAGGCATCTCCATAAAATGCATTTTTTCAACAAAATTTCCAGAAATACATATTACATCCTCTCTAACAAGCCTAATTTCCTGAACCTTTCAATGTCTTCTTTCTTTGTCTGTACAGCAATTGCTTATTTTCACATTTCCATGCTTCTTGCAGCTATCTTAGCAGAGCATTTATAGCATCTCCTGGGTGTTTGTGAGGTGTTAAATTTTGTATGCTAGAAGAGTGCCCTCATAAAGATAAGTTATCTTTTATCTAAATTTATGTTCTGCCAATTTTTGGTCTGTTCTTCTCAGAATATACTCTCCTAGCTCCTGCCAGTACTTATAGTCTAGGTCTTACATTTCCTTCATGGTGTACTCTCTTTCCTGTCCTACAACACCCTAAAGATCCCTGGCCTTGAAATTATTGGCTTAGTGGCCAGGAAAGCCAAGTCCTAAAGGAGCACATGTTGTCTTCCAGAAAGTCTTTTGGTTGTTCTTCAAACCAGGGAGGAACACAGCCTTTCATGTCTGTAGCTCCGGGAATCTGGGATGCAAAATTCACAGACACATTCTACTCAGGTATATTTCTCTTCCAACCAGAGAGGTTAATCTTTGAAGTTCTATCATCCATGAGAAAGTCATGCCTGGCCTTCTACTTTCTCTGCCCTTCCTCTAAAGGGCATGAAAGTCTCACGACATGCTATTAAGGAAGTCCTTTAGTTTTCACAGTTGGGTTTTTTTTGCCAATTAATCACACTTAGCCTGGCATTGTCTTTTCTCAGATTGCAATCTTATCAACAGTTTTTCAGTTTCACTGTCCCTATATTACTAGTTTCCAAATGTCTAACACATGGCACCAGCTAGTGGTACAATTCACATTCATCAGTACACCACCCCAGTTTGCTACCACTGGCCATTTAAATAATTGTACTGTTCATGCCAAGGACAATCTGTGTTCCACAAATCAACAGCTCCACATTCCAATCAGCCTGTAGGTGTGCCAGCTTCACATTCCCAGCTTAGCATCTGCTTTCCTGTACTTGGCACCTGATTTTGCAGTTTGAGTCCTCTGAGAAAGACTTCAGTCAGAGGTAAGTGTGTAGGATTTTTGCTAGGGAGGATCTTGGGATCGATCCTGCACAAAGGAACAAAAATGAAACAGATCGGCAGAGGGAGAGAACGAATTGTGCTACAGTCCCAAAGAATTCTTTCGAGGACTTCTGTGGAGCTATGGAGTTGAGGACCCTTTAAGGTTGCCCTACATTGACGTGAAACAGTCTAATTTTTACATCACTGCATTATTTCATCATCAGCATGGCCTTCCCTGGAAATAAGTGTGACCTGGAGAGAGGTATGACCTCAATAAAGAAAAGTCCCAAGTAAGACTGAGACCTGCAGGTCCTCTGCCGTCAGTGCTCCCAGCAGCTTGGGACACGGCTCTAGTCCTGGGGAAGGAATCTGTCCACACCACGAAGCATATCCATAAAATTAAGTACTCTAAATACTTATTACTAAAACGGTTGTTAATAAAATAATGTGAGTAAAGAACCAAAAGTTCGTAAAGTACTTTGACAACTTAATATTTATTTTCATAATCCAATTGGATATTCTTACCTTTAACTTTTCAAATTTAAAAAATTCTGAGGCTTAGGGAGTTTAAAATAATTCCTTATGTTAACAAAGGTATAACTCACATACTGTTTGATATTTGCACGTTTGATATTTGTGTAACTGTCAAGTGATGAAAATCCCACACAATCTGACTTCAAGTTAAGAGTGATTTCTACTGCACCACAGAGGATATTTTATGTGATAAATAAGATGAGATTCAATAATAAGAGCATAGTACCAAGTTTCCCCTCTAGAATATGTGAGTGAGATTTCTCACACTCTTCATTATGGCTCTGACCTCTTACACCAAGGAATAATTATAAGAATTGACACTCAAGAAACAGGTCAATCAGTGAATAAGAAAAGGGATTATTTTATGTAAGTATTCTTGACACTTCTTATGAGCTGGAGGGAGGCATCTCTCCAAACTCTGAAATGAGTCTCTTCTCTGAAAGTTAAACCTCAAAATCAATGCCTAAAGATTAGGAATGAATTAAACAAATTCATTTTAGAAAGAAAGTCTTATACGTAGGCCCACAAATTTTAACTATAAGCAAATGACAGTTCAGGCATAGTTAAAGACATGAAGAGAGAGAGCTGGTGGCTCCAGCAGCAATGAGGACAATTTCAGGCCTACCTGGTCCCTAGCAGTGGGGCTGGCACAGGAAGTGCCTGCCCAGCCCCGGTGGGAGGCATCTCTAAAAGGCGAGAAAGGATGCTTTAGGTCACCCTGGTTTAAAATCCTCAAGCATCCATGGTAAGCCCCATGCAGTGATGATGATGGAGAAGTTACACTGAGAGGAATGCATGTGCCTCTTTCCCACCCTGTCCTGCAAAAGAGATCATGCTGCCGTCATGCCTTTTGTTCACGGCAGTCCAAACAGTTGGTGGAACCTCCTCCCCAGCCACTGAAATTCTTTGGAATCTGAGTTTTTACACTCGATTTGTTCTTGGCACCTAGATCGGAGGAGCAATTACTATCATGAGGCCCATATGGCAGTAGCAGGCCATTTGCTTTGCATGGACTGATAGATGGGCGTATTCCAGAAAGCTTCAATTTCTGGGAGAAATGACAAGCCAGGTCTACGTCCTTCTCCTCTGAGGAAGCCTCACATTTCTTTAACAATACCAAATTTTTCAAAAACCCTAGTGGAGGGAGACCTTGGGGTCCCCTCTGGACTCTCCCCAGGAGCAGAAAAGCTTCTCATACAGCAGGCCTCCTTCCATCCCCACTTTGTCCACGAGTCTCCAGTCTTTTCACCAGGAAATTTTCTGCTGAAGTAGAGTAAAACATTCAAAGAAATACTGCTCTTAAAATGACTGAGTAAACATATAATGTATTAAATCTATATATATAACTAAATATATTCTTTTTAAAAAATTGTTACCTTTATAATTTATTTAAATGCATCTGTGATGCCCATTATAATCTGGAGCTGTTCATACCCAGCAGTATCACATATTTCTGATGAAAAAAGAGAAGAGAGATAAAGGAGATGAAAAAGGAAGAGAAAGAGAGGAGACAAGGAGGAGGAGGAAGAAAGAGACGGATAACAGGAAGAGAAAGTAAAGTACTAGTGAAAAAATAAGTCAATCTAGAAAAAAGGAAAATAGTTATTGCTTCCTTTTTTGTTACTTCCTGTATACTTTTAAATATATAATTGTGTTGCTTTGCTTATTTTACTGTATGAAGATTCTATGTTTAACACTGTTTCTTTAGAGTAAGTTGTGAAGCTTGTTAAAAAATTTTTTTAATCGCAAGGCCATTAGGCTCCAGAACTTTGGCGTCCTATGTAAGCAAACAAAAGCCCAACATAAACAGTAAAATGAAACAACAGACTTTTCCCACCAGAAACTGCCAACTAACTTCTAACTAGGGACTTTCCACTCAAACCAATAAAACATATTTTCTTTGTCTTGCTTCCACTAACATCTATAAAAGGTTCTTTCTCATCATCTTCCTCTCCACTTTTAGATCAGGAGATGGGATGTCTGATTCATGAATTGTTAAATACTCAAATACATGCCTCAGGATTGTTAAATGTCTTTGAGGGTTCATAGAAGAAGTAAAGGCCACCTAAATGAGAAAAATTGATAGCTATTTATTCAGAGCTTACCATAGAAAGGGGGGCGGCTATCACCCCTTGTATTTGGGAGACTGAAACACCAAATACCAATACATTGTGGGGAAGTTTTATAGAGGCCACAATGGAAATAATCAAATGAACTACATAACCAGTGACAGCTTGTTGGCATTGGAATGCTAGGAATGAACTACATAGCAGTGATGCATCTTATGTGATTTGCTTGGGAAATATATTTGGCTTTTCTGGTTGGTCTTGAATTGGAAGAGAAGGCAAAAAAACATGGAGGCTGACATCACTGACCATGTTCCGATGGGCTGCTTGCAACTGAGGCTGAGCCTTGGCTTCTGGGGCTGGTTGTTTTGGAGGCTGTGGTCCAGAGACCTTTAGAGTCTGGCCATCGTCTGCTTCTACATTCAGTCTCTTGGGGGCAAATTCTATCTTGTTTCTGAGGCATTCTATCCTCAGAAAGTGGGAGAAATAAAGTCCAAAGAGCAAAGAACCCTGAGTGGACATGGTGAGAGGGCAGGGGAAGGACCACATGAGAAGAAAGGCACTGAATCTCTCCACAAGTTCCTGCCAGCGGCATTGCTGAACCACGGCTTGGAGACAACAGGGAATATCTCCCGACATGGTGTGCGAAGCAACCCAGAGAGAGGTCGCTTGCTCAGAGAGAAGCTACCCGGAACTGCATGCAGAGAGAGAGAGTCACAACAACAGAAAATATTACCCTCTCAAGTGTCATATATTCTGATCACCAAATATTTCCAACCAGGCCTATCAGAAACACTAACAGCTATAAAATTAAATGCTCCATAAGAAATAACCAACTCCTAGCTCCCGAAACCTTCCCAAGGCCACAACTCTCACAGCTGTAAGATAAAGAAGGGCCATAAGTCACACAGGGTGCCTGCCACCAGGAAAGGAACTTCGGATCCCTCTGGCCCCGGACACTCCCCAAGGCCCACAAGGTAAGGCGGAACAAAGAAATACCTTACTCTGCAGGAATCTCCTGGGCCAATCGACACCCACACCTGCTGTCTGCCATAACCCCTGTGTAAATCGTAAGTCCCTTTGTTCGGAGAGGTTCTCCTTTGTTCCTGAGAAGTTTCCCTCTCTCTGGGTTTACTCCAGAAGTAAAGCCTACTTGTTGCTGTTCTGAGGTCATATCTCATGCTTTCCCTGGTCCAAATTATTAATACCAAGTAAAAGGAATGATCTGCGAGGCCGTGTCCTATGGCAGTGGACCCCAATGTTTTTGCCATCAGAGATTGGTTATGTGGAAGACAAGTTTGTCATGGACTTGTGGGAGGGAGTAGTGGTTTGGGGATGATCCGAGTACATCATATTTATTCTTCACTTTCTGTTATTATGGCACTGTGCACTTTATTTCTATGATTATTACGCTGGGTTCTCATAAGAAATGTGTAACCTAGATCTCTCGCATGCGGAATTCCCGGCAGGGTTTGCGCTCCTATGGGAATCTAATGCCGCAGCTGACGTGACAGGAGGCGGAGCTTAGTTGGTATGGTGAGTGATGGGAAGCAACTGTAAAGACAGATGAAGCTTTGCTCCACAACCACTGCTCACCTCCTGCTGTGTGCCCTGGTTCCTGACAGGCCGTGGACAGGTGCCCATCTGCAGGCCAGAAGTTGGGGACCTCGGTCCTGTGAGACCAACTTTTCAGGGTCTTGTAAACCACACTTGTGCCTGACTAGAGAGCTCTGCTAGAAACTTCTGAAAATCAGTGATGGACAGAGAGACATGGCTGCTTCTGGATAACAACTTAATCTTTCCTGCATAACCGCTCGAGGTCTTGTGCTCTTCAGCTGCACCTGCCCACACGCACACCGCCACTACCCCAAACAGAAGTGCCAGCAAGGACTTCCGGTTGTGTCATGGGACTTCTGGGTTCTTTAAAAAGGAAGCAAACTGGTGATTGATGCCTGGGTATTTGTGAGAGACCTAGTTAAGAAGATGCAAATAAGCCAGAGGAGGTGAGCGAAGAAATAAATTGTAGGTTAATTTCAAATTAGCATTTATACCAGTTCCCGACTTCAAAGGGCACAGATGTGAGAAAGAGGTAGTAGTCTGTGGAGGGAAATTATTCATCCTAATTGAAAAAGGGCAGTCTGGAGGGATTCACATGAGGGAGGCAGGCACTTGGGAGTTTCGTAATCTGTGCCCTGTTCTTAGTTGAGCCACGTGGAGCAAAATGTCATCTCCCTTGGCACAGAATGGAGAAGTTGGCAGTACTGCACTGCAGGTGCCGGTCGAGGGTGTCAGGAGAAGTTAGGTCACAACACAGAGTCAAAAGGAGCTAAGGATCCCTGGGCCAATAGCCGTCCTAAGCTGCTGGAGCTGTAGAGATAAGCACAGAGTCTTTAAACATTGCACTCCATTAAACAGCATTCTTCCAAAGTTCATGTCTATGTGGCACCTGCGAATGTGTTCTTATTGGAAAAACAGTCTTCACTAATATAATCAAGTTATTAGGAGTTACTGGTTTGGGTTAGTGTCTCCATAAGAGTGAAATTTGGATGGGAGCATAAAAGCAGAGACCACGTATGGATGGAGATGGAAGGGGCGCATCTAAAAGCGAAGGGCTGTCAAGAGCTTCCAGCACCACCAGGAGTTAAGCAGCAGCAATGAAGGGTCCTTCTCGCCAGCCTTCTCTTGGAGACAGATGCTTGCCAGCACCTTGATTTCTGATGTCTCGTCTCTAGAAATGTGTGAAAATTAATTCACATTGCTTTAAATCGCCCAGTTCCCAATAAGAAGTCTTGTGGGTCTTTCTTGTTCAGTACCACCGGAAAAAATAGCTGGGCGAAGAAGGCCGAGAGGTGAAAGTCAGAACCAGGAAAGTGCATAATGAGCTGACCGGGAAGCCTTGACCCACGGCACACAGGCCAATACATGAACCACCTGTGTGCTCAGAACC
The DNA here is from genome assembly GCA_004026905.1 of Hystrix cristata. Taxonomy (NCBI): domain Eukaryota; kingdom Metazoa; phylum Chordata; class Mammalia; order Rodentia; family Hystricidae; genus Hystrix; species Hystrix cristata. The sequence continues at coordinate 72,049 of PVJO010002671.1, forward strand.
ACCTCCTGGCTACAAAACTCCCACTGACTGAAAAAAAAAAAAAAAAAAAACATCGGGACACAAAGGTACCATGCAAACCAACTGGCTCTTTGAGTACTCTGAGAGAAAAATGAATTTCTGAACCACTTCTCCTATCCTCCCCACCCCTATTTCTCTTTCTTCAGTAATTAAGAAGGCCCATATGAAGCAGCAGGAGAGAAAAAGGTAGAGGGAGTTAATTACTAATAGCAACATCCATGCTGACACTTGCCAGAAAAAACCTCGGGCATTCTTACCTATAACGAACTTGTCGTCATTGAATGCACTTAAGGAAGCCCTTGTACAACTTCCGAACACTGGAAAAATAATTACGGTAATGCAAAGCATTGAACAAACATTTCATGAATGAAAACAGAATGACTCTTCTTTCGCTCACCCTCTTTCCAAATTAGCGGTTTGTCCCCCAGGGATGGAAATTTTCTTCTCTCATCCCCCAAAATAATTAAATTAGAACAATTCCATCTGGTCTCAATCTCTAAAATAAGAATTTTAATTTGTAAACCCTGGAGCTGCCTGTTCCTGGGGTTAGTTCCTCACACAACCTTCCACATTGTCCCAGGTAGCTCTCTTTGCAACATGGTGTGGATTTCGGATATGCCAGAGAAAATTTGTAGGCCACAGAGCTGAGCAGGCCAGGACAACTTCATTCAGAGCTATTATAAGAGAGGCCAAGTCTGTTGCAGAAAAATACTCAGCTGTGGTTCTGTGAGGACAACTGGGAATTGGCACGGGTGGGCACAGTGAGGGAGGAGATGGGAATTACTCCAAGGGACTCATTTAGACTGGGGGAGCGGCTCCTGCTAAACTGGCTGCACAGGATTCTCACCAGGCGGGCCTGAAGGCCAAGGCTGGCAGCCCACGACCAAGGCCTGCTTAAGACTCCTCAGAGAGCCCAACAGACATTTAATCCACGAGCAAGTTTCTTATCGCCTGATATCGCCAGCATCTGAGAAAGGGACTTGATTTACCTTTGTGTTTATTTGTGCTCATTTTATTTTCTTTTAGTTTATTTCCCAATTGTTTTAACTATTGTAGGGCATGAGTTAGAAATGGACTCAATGTCATTTTTACTGACTGATATTTGTAAATTTATACAACGGCTAGATTTGAAATAACTAGTTAGGATATCTCAGTGAAAATGAAATAATTAAAACTAATTCATGATGAGGTCGCTTTGTTTATTGTTTTGTAATTGTGATGCACAGAGGAGAAAAGAACAAGCAAGAGCAGACACGAATCAGGAACACACTGTCTCACTCCTTTGCACATGCTGGGTGCAGAGTCAGTCCCTCCTTGGGACAACCTGCAGCTCATTGTCTGGCTCACTCAAGGCCAAATGTAGGAGCTGGGAAAGGACGCCAGATCTGTCTGACTCCAAAGATAAGGTTCTTTCCATTACACTAGCGCTTCCCAAGCATCAGGCCTTGGACATGAGCCAGTTCAAAATTAAGTTATAAGCTGTCAGAAGCAAAATGAAAACTATAGGAACAGTGTAGTAAGGTTTTTGTGAAGCAAAATGAACTCAGTTTAAGGCACTGTTCTTTCTTTCTGAGATTATGACCCATTTCTGGTGTTAAAAATGTTTTTATGGAAAGATGGTGGTATGGTAGTAGTTATTTTTGTTGTCTGGGGTTTTTCTCAGTGTCCTTGTTGGGCAAAATTTAAAACTTGGCAAAGTTGTAAAGATACCCAAGTGTTGTGGAGATTTTGGTCATTTGTGGACTTCCAGAGCCTGGGTGCCAGGACTCCAGAAAGCAAAGTTCTCATGGAATGCAAAGAGAAACAGGGCAAGGGAAAGTCAGCTCCCCATCTCTACTTCCTGCAACAGTTTGGAGAGAACTCACTCAGTTCAAGGAAAAGTTAGCATCTCTGACTGTAATCAGACTATGAGGAAACCAAGGGCGGATCCCAAGGCACAGCTGAGGGAGACGGAATCAAGACGATTCTAAGATGGTACGAAGGAACGGCCAAAGACCATCTCCTAACTGAGGACACGTATGTACCACACTGCTCCTGAGGACAGAACAAGCAGAGTCACTGTCCTCTGTGACACTCACCCTGTCTTTATCTCCCAGGGTTGCACACCTGCCCCTCCCTCGGTGCACAGGCAACCTGCTGTGTACACAGGGAGGCTTACTTCTCAGGGTTCGCATGAGCTGTCTTGGAAATGTGACCAGACATCTTTAGTACATTAGTTACCTTTAATAATAACAACAGGGAGTTTTCTGTCTTCTGCTTATGCCCACTTTCTTACTTGAAGTAATAGGAAAAAGAAAAGAAAAAGGTCTCATTTCTGACCTGACCCGAAAGAAGCATGATGATGTCTTAATTGAGAGCCTTACAACTAAGAAAATTGCATATATAGTATCCCACAGTAAGTAAACTCAAGGCAGTTCTCTAAAGCTTGGATCGCCCCATTTCCACCCCCATTGCTACTTACTCCAGAAAGTCAAACTCTAAGAGTCCCACAGGGTTTCCACACTGGCATGGGGTCAGATGTAGGGATTATCTCTTTGCCTCAACAGCTCCAAAGATGTTGGTCCTCTGTAGGGAGAGAAAAGGACTGCTCGGAGTATACTAACTCTACTGAAAGCTAACTTGTAAGATTAACTCAGACTCTGAGATGGGTACTACTAGAAAAACGAGAACTAACATGCAGGTTTTATTTCTCATTATTCCTAGGACTGTCGGTGTCGTCCAGCTACATAAATCTCATGCTAAGCTTTTGCTGCACCTGGTTGCAGGAGTCTATTTCCCAAAGCCCTTTCGAGTTCTTACTAGTTCCTTCATGATTGCTTCTAAGGACTGGCATCTTTGTTTTTATTGCTCTGGATTATATACATCGTTATTTTTAAAAAGGTTATGAGTTCATTTTTAAACCAATTTTTATTTTCCTTATTGCATTTTTCTTCACTGTAAAATCATTAATCTTGTTAATGTTAAGAGATGCCTGAAATAGTGGGATTATTACAGGCCGGCGTCTGAGACCAGATCCCGGCAGCCAGGGGTTGGCTTGCTAAATGGGTCAGCAGCCTGTTTTTGTAAATATGCTTTTGTTGGAACACAGCCAAACTTATCCATTCCGGATTGTCTGTGACTGATTTCACACTATGAGGGAGACTGAAGATCTGTGACAGAGATTGTACGGTCTGCAAAGCTGAAATATCGGCTATATGGCCCTTTATAATTAAAAAAGAGAGAATTGGTGACGTCCACCTAATGGAGTAATACCACTGTAAGAAAAGTTGCTCTGCCAATGTCATCACAATTAAATCATCAGTTTTGTCCAAAGTATCCTGCTCAGACAGCAACATGTAATAAGGAAATCTATCACTTTAAAGCATTTTTTAAATTTTGATCATTCAAAATGGAACCAAAATTACCTTCTAATGGGAATCATGCAAATTTCTCTACATTAGGGATCCTCTCCCGGAAACCACATACAGTTAGACTTCACTGAGCATAATTTTAATGAGACTGAAATTATCTAGATTAAATAATTGAAACAAACTCTAAATTTTGAGATTCTTTAGGACTAAAGCTAAAGAGTAGTTTAGTTTTCTTAAAGAAAACAAAGTCCCTTTTCTCCTCACAAAAAGCCAACTATGCACCACAGAGGAGTCAACAGCAATATTCCTCTTTTTTTCCCTCCTTCCTTCTTCATCTAATTACTTGTGATAACACCTAGTGTACAGTTTATCCTCTTAGCAAGGTTTCAGTGTGATTCAGTCTTGAAAACTACAGGCACTGTGCTGGAGAGTACATCACTAGCACTCAACTCATCTTGTGTAACCGAAACTCTCTACCTTTTGGCTCTCAGTTTGCTTCCCTCACCAAGCCCTTGACAATCACAATTTTAGTTGCTGCCGCTATGCATTTGACTATTTTAGACTCCTTCATATAAATGGGATTGTATAGCAATTTGTCCCTCTGTTCCTGGCTTATTTCACTTAGCATCATGTTCTCTAAATTTATCCATGTTTCTGTGTCAATACTTCCTTCTTAAGGCTGAAAAATATTTTGTTTTACACGTACACACACCCCCGCTTTTGTTATCCATCCATCTGTTGAAGGACACCTAGTGTAGCAGATACTTTTCTAGAGTCACTGGGTTGCAAGAGAGCAGATTTAACGCAGGACAAGTCCAAGTTACAACATTCACACACAAAAGCCAAATGCAGGAAGAGTGTAGAACATCTGTCTATGCACTGGAAACTGAAAAATCCGATTGTGGGCTGGGATCCCACAGCAATGTCGCATGTACATTCATGTCTGCACCAAAAGGCTAAGAAATCTATACTGGCACCAGGATACAATGCTTGCAGCAGAAATGAAGACCAGAGCTCCCCTGCAGCAAACAGCAGCCATCTTGGATGACAGCAAGGCCCCGAGCTCCTTCTGTGATGAGAACAGCCACTTTCCCTTCAGGAGAACCAGCCACAACAGAGCTTCTCCTGGGAAACATCCAGCCCCTGTCTTCTGTTCCCAGTCTCCTTTATGTTGTGTCGGCAACAATCCTCAGGTGGATCTTCTATACCCAGAACCACGATGACTCATTTCAGCTGGGCATTCCTGCTCAAACTGACCATATCAGTCTACCACACCTAGACTGTTTCCATAACTCGACTATTGTAAGTAATGTTTCAATCAGCCTGGGGGTGCAGATATGTCTTGGAGAGATTGATTTCATTTCCATTAGTTACACAGAAGTGGTTTTGCTGGACCCAACAGTAATTCTATTTTAATGGCTTTTATGAGCTCCCATACTGTTTTCTATAGTGGTTGTACTAATTTACATCCTACCAATCATATATAAAGAATCCTTATATATTGTATAAGTGTTATATATCATATAAGTGTTTCTCTGTCAACACTTATATTTTTCTCTTTTTGTAATAGTCATCCCAAAAGATGTGAGGTAATATTTCATGGTGCTTTGAATTGCCTTTTCCTGGTGACTGGTCTTATTGAGCACTTGTCCATATACCTGATGCCTATTTGTATATCTTGTTTAGAGAAATATCTATTCAGTTTCTTTGTCCATTCTTTAATCTGGTTATTTGGGTCTTTTCGCTATTGAGTTGTAAAATGTCCTTACACATAGTAAGTACTTGATATTAATTTGAATTATTAAAAGGAACCTATTCTTAATCATTCTCCATTTGCTGAATAAGAAGCAAATGAGAACATAGATGTATGGGCAGAAAATTTACTTCTAGCTCCTACTGCAAAAACGTTTTTAAAACATTCTTAAAGTAGATAAAATTTATTTCATTTAGAGAATCACGATTACATAATATTCAAAAACAATGACATTTAATTTTTTTTTTATTCGTCTCAGGTTCACTGCCACAATTGCAATGCATTTTTGCTCTGTGTTGGGGTGGGAGGGCTGTACACCTTTATACATTCCAAATGATGTTTAGCTTTCACTGACTGTCCTTGATTTAAGCAACCATAAATTTGTCACCCAGTTAAAATTGTCACATCCCTGTGGAAAGCAATTTGGAAAAACATTTTAAGAGACACAGAATGTTCACAGCCTTTGACCCAATTATCCCACTGTTGGAAATTTATTTTAAGGAATAATTCAGAAGTAGGAAAATGCTCTTATTAACTAAAGAATTATTTATAATGCAAAAAGTTTTATGTCCAAAAGTAAAAGAACAATTAAGTGAATTATGATACATCAACTAGAAAGCTGTTGAATAGCTATTAAAATAATTATGGGAACTATGTAACAATACAAAATGTATTTATGGCATAATGTTAAGGCATAAAAGCAGAATGCAAATTTGTATCTGCTATAGGATTATAGTAAGAGAAACAATGTCTGCATGTGGTCTAGGACTACAGGAAACATAAAAATGATTTGTTTAATGAGCCAAAATGTAGAATTATTCAGAGTCATCTAATGGAGGCTCTATTTCATTTTTAATAAAAGTTTATTTTCACGGTGGTGTTTATTAGCTTGAAATAGATAAGAACGTGATTTTCCCCTTTGTCTTACTACTTAATTTAGGAACTGTATCAGTTATGGTCAAGTTACAAAGAAGACAAACATTCCAGCTAGATTAAGCAGAACCAGACTAAGACAAGGGTCGAAGAAACAGACTTTCAGCAGAGTGTTCTCGGGAGTCCCAAGGCCCTCCCAGGGAAGTAGGCCACGAAGGAGATCAGGAAGCAGCTTAGGGAACAGGAAAATTCTGCTTACATCAGTGGGCTGCAGAAGCCATCGCATCTGTATGATTTGTTCCAGCAGGAGGGAGCTTCATGCCCTCTTTCTCGTGCCATGTAACCCAGTTCCAAATTTAAGTCACAAACAAGGGAGTCAGGCTGAAATTCCTAAACTATATGTAAAATGCTTTACAGTTTTCCATATTACACTAAGACATCAGGAGACGGTTCAGCTAGATTGTGAGCAAACAATCTCCCTATCTGCCACACAGGATTGCCAGATAAATACAAGACACCTAGTTAATTTGAATTTCAGATAAACAAAAAATAATTCTTTGTGTAAGTATTTCCCAAATATTGCAAGGACTATATGCTAAAAAGGTATGTTCATTGCTTACTTGAAATTGGGAGTTCACTGGGCATCCTCATTTTTATTTGCTAAAATACGCCAAACTCACTACCATGGAAACCAAGACAAATTGAAGTCATTCCCAAGTCATACAAAGCTTTAGTGATATTTATTCAGATAATGACTCTCGCAAAAGTGTGGCCTCAGATATCTAAGAGAAGCATTTTCTTAAAAAAGAAATAAAATAAAATAAACCTTCTCTGGACTTCTTAAGATCCTTTTTCCCACAGGAGGATGCAAACAACTGTATATTAGGTGGGATCCTGTAGCAGAGAGAGTGCGTGTGCAAGATGAGACCAAGGGAGAATGTACTGCTTACAGACAATGTGTCTTTGTTTCATTTGACAGAGAAGTCAAGTTTGAACACAGTCTCATAGTTAGAACCCAGAACTCTCACGTTTAATCTTGTTTAGTGAGGTACGTCCAAAAAGATGAAACTTCCTTCTTAAATTGTGATTTAGATTCAAATTTAAGTCGTTACTACAGAAATGTCATGCTCTTATTAAAACTTCATGATCGTTGAGTCCCAGAGGAAGGGGGATTATCATCCAGGAATTGTTGGAGAAAAATCTCTGGACTAGGGATTGCCTGGCTGATAGGGCTGGAGGTGTTTTTAACTCAATCAATAAGTTTGGGCATGTGATAACTCGGATTCAGTTTCCTTTTCCCTAAAATAAAGTCATTTGTAATTTTCCTATTTTGCCTGACAAGTTTGCCATAAAGACAAAAAAGAGTTCACATTTGCAAAATTTTCTAAAATACGAAGTGTCACATAAGACACATTGGATAATCTCATGGTTAAAAATTCCTAATACCTTGAATATTCAATATTTCAAACATTATCCCTCTTTCTAGGGCACTTGTAGTGTAGAATAACTTTAATTATTCATTATTTTTTTCTTGAGAAGAACAGGCTTAAGTAATTATAGAAACTTCAAAGTAGAAATGGTTTAAACAGATAAACATTTCTTGTACAATTACATAAATTCTGGAGGTAAGTGATCCATCGGACTCAATAAAATGTAGGCACACTTGTTTCTTCTATTTTTTTTCTCTGTCTTCCTTATTACATAAATTCTATACCTTTGTTCAACAAAGTTGATGAAACTCCAACCATCAAATTTGTATTCCTGTCTGTAGGAGGGAAATTTTTTTTTTAATTTTTTATTTTTACCAAGAATATGTATTGGTACATTGTATACATAATGATCATAATCAACATGGTTATTTTGTACCTGTACATGATACATCTTGGTTCCCCCCTTTCCCCTCCCCTCCCTTCCATTCACCCACCCCTCCCTATTTGCAACAAGTGTAGCTACACTTTCCCATTTTTTCCCCTTTCATCTCACTTTTCTTTTAACCTTCTTCTTTATCCCCCTTTTCCCTATCTAGTTCTCTCTTTTGAATACTATCTCTCTTTTTTTTTAAACATAATATCTATTCTACCCCTTTGTCCTTATTTACACTTATCACAGTGATATATGCACCACCATGTTCATAGCAGCACAATTTATAATAGCTAAGTCTTGGAAACAATCTAAATGTCCAACAACCAATGAATGGCTAAGGAAAATGTGGTTTTTCTACACAATGGAGTACGACACCACCATAAAAAAGGATAAACTAGAGTCATTTGTATGTAAATGGATGTTCCTTGAGAACATACTATTAAGTGAAATAAATCAGACACTTATTAGTACACATCGAATTGTTTCTCTGATATGAGAAACCATAAGTGTAAATGAGGGAAAATTTTTGAAGAAAAAAAAAAAGAAGAAGAGGAAGAAAAGGAAGAAGGAAAAAGAAAGAAGAAAAAAGAAAGAAGAAGAAGAAGAAGAAGAAAAATGTGCACCTTCCTTTTGCATTCCCCAAGCCTCCTGAAGTATTAATAGCACTTTTACTGACATCCTTTTGCCATAACGTCCTTGAGTGGCCAAAACCTCCTTATTGAAAGTAGGGAAATTAAGTTGTAATTTCAGGCAACTCCATGTTAATCTAGAAGCCAAGACACACAGTGTTAATCCAGTCATCGGTTTCTGCTATGGTAGGTAATCTTCAAATATCTTTCTCTGTGAACTAGGGAGTAATTCCATTAAAAATAATATTTTTTAAAGTAAAAGAAGACTCTGCTGGAACAGCCAAATTACATTTGCTTTAATCATATAATTAAATCATCAGCTAGCTGGATGATTGCTACTCAGTGTAATAATAACACAGTGCTTGTCACATATATTATAATTTATAGGTACTTGAAAAAAGAAGCCAACAAACAAGCGCAGTAAGAGAGAAGAATCACAACTTTTGACTCTGTAGAATTAAAGCTTCCAAAAATGAAATTATTTCAGCAGCAAGAACTAAAACAGAAAATACTTGTAAAGTTATCCTCTGACTCACAGAACAGGTAAACCACACCAAATTCAGTCACGTAAACAAATCTATGTAAGCTCAGCTTTTCTACCTCATTCAGATCCATTTACTACAATATGAAATCCTCAAGCAAACTGATGGAACTAACTTTGTCTGAATTTCCAAGACTTCTGATAGGCTGGAAAATTCCCACGTTCACAACTCTGACCTAAGTTACCTCAGGAGACCAGCCTAAATGCCATCCTCAATGTACCTCTGCTGGATTCCCCTTTTCTGAAACACCTTAGACTCTTATTCTGAATAACACCAATACATTTAGCTACAATACAAGTGTTTTCGGTGTTCTTCGGTCAGTGGATTTTCCTGTGTCAATTGTCTTCTTTATTTTTATTAGTACATGTTTGGAGTACGCAATATTTATATTCGTCTTAGGGAACAGGTACATGTGTGTTGCACAGCTTGATTACTTTTTAAAATCCCCTTCACCCTCTCACCCACCGCCCTCTCTCCATCTCTGTTGCCTTAATATAAGGTAATTTACATGATTTCCAGGCAACATTTCCTAAAATGTCATACTTATTGTCTGTTTTCCCAGATTTTTATAGCAGTAGACTGTTCTTCATGCTGTACACTGGACAACTCAAACCCTTTCTGAAGGAAAGCATTTTCTATGCCTTCCTCCAGAAATATAATCAGGGTGAGAACTAGGAAAAATTGTTAATCCTAATTTCTGATATATGTTATCTAACTTCTCTCTGGTAAAAAAGGAGAAGAAAAGAACTGACGTACAATGTGCACAAAAAGAAGTCTTGATACAGAGCAGGTACAAATGTTCCAGTAAGTATTTGGAAATTGTCAGTCAACAAATATCAATACTGACAAAATTCGTATAGATGAATTTTAGCTTATTGAAAATTATTTCCATCCAACTCATTTGATCTTTCCTACAAGCAATTGATATTTGGTTTAGAGTTAGAATATATTAGTATACATTCTAATTTTCCATCTTATATGACTTAGAGTAGCTAAGTTTTAATTATCTCTTTTGAAAAAAAGACATATAATATTTAGGTTTGAATTTTCAACCATACTGCTCTTTTACGTGATTAGAAAACACTGTAAATTCTGTCCTTTCCTCTGCACTTTATTATATATATTCACTTGCATACATCATCTACTGGTGATATTCACTATTATATATGATTGTATACACATAATCATGCTTATTATTTGTTTCAAACAAACAATTTCCCAGATAATTTTGACTATATACAATGTTTACCTGACATGTTCATTCTAGAAATGAATTTTCAAGTCATTCTTTACTCTATTGCAACACCTATAACACAGATTGGTATGAGCTTTAAAAGAAGATATCTATATAAATGATAATTAACTTTACAAGGTTTTGCAAGATAAATAAGATGAACCTGATGCTAGCAAAATAAAACAGGGGTTGAGGACAGGGGAAAAATGAATTGAAATGTGTTATGTACATGTCCCAATTCCCTATAATAACAAATGTAACCTTTATGTACTACAAACATGCAATAATAAATGGCAAAAATGTCTGCCTACAGTATTGTCTCAATTTGTTAAGCAAATTTGAATTTTTATTCATTAAGCCTAAAACAAACATATTTCAATATACAAACCATGAAAGAGTGATCAATGTAGCAAAGAAAATAACTACATTGATAATCACCTAACTATGTGAAGGCTACCGGAAGATGGCAGTCTCATTTCTTTAAGGAACAAGATGACTCAGACACATGGTGGGGATAGGAAGAGGACAGACAGCATGGAAGATAACACAGTTCAGGTCACTCCTGGCCACTCCCTGGCAGTATAATTCTTTCTCCAGGTAAGACCAGTGAACTCACTCTGCAAGAAGTGGCAGAAACTAAAAGGCAGGACTTCCAGTACTGTAGGTTTTGCCAAAAGAAGAAGAAAAAGAAGGCAATATATACATACATGGAGAATAAGAGCATGTTCACAATGCATCTGAAACTTTTCACAACTGTCTTTTTCTTGCTCTACTTAGCATGTCCCTCTTTCATGCTGTGTTAGCTTACATGAATACTAAGATAAAACCTAGGGCATTCTCTTGCTGCTTTTTCTAGATTAAATTTTTTAAAAAAAGAAAACAGACTGACTGTTGTCGAGAGGCAACACTGAAACAATGTCTAGTCCTACTCATAAAAAAAGTGTTCTAATCTGAAATACATTTAAGACCTAAGATACACATTCCCTAACCTCCTTCTCGACCCTGAGGATTTGGCTTCGAGGACTTGGAGTCAACAGACTGGGCCATCACGCTGTGAGCCTTCTGAAACCCTCTCAAATTGATTTTTGTGACTTTCTGGTGCACCACTATAAGAAATAGGCTGAGCATGAAGAATTCAGAAATTCTAAATTGAGGTTCTGTACTAGTTACTTTGCTCTTTTATTTCCTGTCTTTTTGATAAGCTGCTTCTCTCCAACCTATGCATAGAGAACAGAAATAATTTGGTTTGCCTTGAAGAATGACTCCCCCATCAAAAGAGAACATGGACATTATTCACATTTTTCCAATGTGGATTCATAGAATGCCATTTCTTCAGCTCAGCTTTGAAAGTGTGGAGACGAGTGAAAGCTCACATCAATAAGCATAACCATTTAATTTCCAAAATTAATGAGTGGAGCTCAACGTATTGATTGCATTGTACCACAATATCCGATTCCTTTGGAATTGCTCTGAAGCTAGGAGAGGGATGACGACCAAATGGCACTAAACTAATGATGTTTTCACATTAGGGTATGAAAAGAAAGGAACAAATATTGTAGCATACCGACACAATATTGTTTCAATTTGTTAGTGACAAAACACATTTCATCTCAATTAGCAAGTAGACTGCATTATGAAGTGTTAGCCAGATTGCTAATAATTAAAAACTCAATGTGTCTTCAGACATTGCAATAGGGCAGTGATGAGAGATTTTGAAAAGTATTTGAATTGTTTGCAACAGTTCTGCAAGGAAAGAAAAGCTTTCCTATCTTTATAACAAAGAATTTCTGAATAGTCCTTGTGACTATCCTGGTACTTCTGGAAAAGTTAAGGTGCCATTTCTCAAGGTTTGCCAGTGATGATACCCCAACGTAGAAATGGTCCCCAGAAGATCTCAGACTGTTTAATTCCTCACTCTTTCCTCCCCACAACACACAAAAACCATACCTCATTCCCTGGCACTTGCTCCAAGTTGGCGTTTCCCTAATATCTTGGATAATATTCATTTTTTACAATTCAGTAATTAAGGCTTACTCAATGTATGTACACTCTCCCTCTGCTCCCTGGACTGCCGGATAATTGGCCTGCCCAGCCAGTTTTAGTATGTTCATTTATTTGCCTGTTGGTTTGATTTGAACAACCTAACCGCCTTAGCATCCTGTATCGAGATAACTTCAGCCACTCATTTCCTCTTCCCTTTCTTGCAGCATAGGCTGTGGGCTGATTCCATGCATTCAAATTGTCGCTGGCATCAATCTTTTAAACCCAAATCAATTTATGGTCCAAATCGGTCCGTTTTTGATCTATTTTATGTTTGAGCCAATTGCTGATGATCCTTAGTGTTTATCGAGGGTGTTCTTCACCCTGAGATTTTTAAATGATGTGCTTCTGCCCTGTAGCAGTATCTGCCTGTGCAAAGCCTACAGCATACTCTTGCTGTTCCCCTCTTCGCTGGGCCTTTTATTCACCACCATTAGCTGCAACAAAGAAGATGAATTGAAGCGGCACATCTTGCCCATAATCCCAGGTGCTCCACATGCAAAGATGCTCTTTGGCCCTTTGCGTCTTTCTTTTTAAAATTAATTAGATCTCAAGTTGGATTATGATACGATCATTTCTGGCTGAAAAATGCAGACTGAACTTTCTGGCAAAAAAAAATATATATGCCTTAAATTTACTTTGTTTTATGCTGATCTAGAGCTCATTCTCTTAGTGAAAAATGAAGAGATCAGCAAATGTTAAGGATATTTTTTATCAGAGCTACACAGTCATTGTATTTAATTTTCTTTTGCATTATACACACTGCCTTATCTGCTTAATCCCAAACATAGATGATCTGCCAAAGAGTGATTCTGGTTGACAAGTATGGGCAGACACTGGGGTTTTATGCTTAGGCTGATATTTAGTACAAATAGGTAAAGTACTAATGTGGATTGTAAAATTTAAAACTATAATCATCATTATAGTTCATATGGAATTTTCATTTAGAATCTGAAATATTTTCCTATGATCCAGCAAAATATATTTCTCTTTTCTAGCTTATTTTCTCTCATCTCCTAGAATGTAATAAGGAAAGATGCAATTGATTTTTATTTTATTTTTTGACTAGTCTTGTGTGTAATTTGGTGTAGTTGACTTGTAGTGGTCATTCATTTACAACATCACATTCAATCAGTATTTACTGAGAGCTTATTTCATATCAGGGGCTGTGCTACACCCTGCAGACTGAACTTTAAACAAAACAGACCCAATCTCCAACCTTGACCTTTCAGATAACCTTACAGCCATCTTGAAATAGACTCCATGGTTCGGTTCCTCCATTTCCTGTTCATTTCTTTATCCACTAAGATATGATCACCTTAATAACTGAATAACACTTAATTACCTGATATTTCCTCAGCCAGAAACCCTTCCGACATCGTTAGTTCGGCAACAACGATGCTGTAAGTGGTGATGAAATGTGGGGAAACTACAAATCTAAAATGGGTTCCAGTTTTTCGTTAATTTTATGAAAACTTCTTAATTGAATAAATACATTCCTTAAAAGAAAATTTAGGAAATATTCTTGGCTCTAAAGCTTTATCTTCTTTTGAACATGTAGGCATCTTTTAAAAAGTGTTTTGACACGGTCACCAGTTAGTGAATTTTGAATGAAACTATACTCCGTGACAACAGAAACCCCATCACTTGTGTTCATTTCTTTATTTCTAGTGCATACAACCGTGCCTAGAATACAGAGGGTGCTTAAGAAATATTTGTCAATGAAGATATACTCCTTTGCTGGTAGTGAAACACCGATTGTTACTTTTTAAATGGAAAAAGTCATATGAAATTCCTCAGTAACGAAGTTTCATGGTAGGCTTAGTCTACTAGCAATGAGTGGCGATTTATTATGATTTCTTAAAAAGAATTGTATCACACTGAGGACAGTCTGTATTGTGTAGATCCGTAGCTATCTCCAATTCTAGAAAATTCTTAATCAATATGGCTTTGAATTATGCCTATTTCTTTATTTTCCCTTTCCGAATGCATGTTAAATATGTGTGGGAGCTTGTCATTTAGTTCTCATCTTTTAACCTAGCATATGTTTTATCTTTTTCTCTCTTTTCATTATATTCTGATGTTTTATTGTTTCTGTTAATTCACAAATTCTTTTCTTTAGCTATCTCATCTGCTCTTTAGCATATTAAGTGATATATTAAAATAATTATATTTTTCATTTTCAGAAATTATATTTTTATTCTTTTCCAACCTACTTGCTTTGTTGTATAATATCTTATTAAGTCATATTTTTATTTCATCCTTGATTTCCATCACTATTTGGATTATACTTTTAAAGAAAATGATGAATCTCAGCAATGCATCTGAAGTTCTTACAGTACTTCAATTTGGTTTTGTTAGCTCCCATGACTCTCTCGGCCGGTGTAGTCAGTGTGGCCGACTGGAAGCTTTTTCATTCGTTCATCTCAGTCCCCCCAGGGGCTACACTAATGTGTGTTATCACATTGAGTTTCTCAACAGAAAAACGCTATCTTTTTCAACTCTGAATGAAACGAAGCCAGGCCTGGGCCTGCAAATTCTCAGAGGTGATTTTTTTCTTTCTTCTGCACACAACCAACACCATGACAGATAGTTTCTCTCGTAGCCTATTTTTGCTGGTCAGTATATATGCTTTTCCTTAGCCTACCTTTTCACTACATTCTATGGTTCTGAATTTATATGAAGTTAGTTGACTTCCCATCTTATGGAGCTCACATTTTGTCTCCCACCCTGAAGGGCAATTGAAACCTGGTCACTAAATCCAACAAATGCCACTAATGCTCAGTCAGACGATTTACAGTGTCCTCTTATGAGGGATTTTCCCTTTCTATCTTTAAAATACAGCCATGCGAAGTGTCTTACGTTAAATTTTGCCTAGCAACATGTTTGGAAGTGTATTGAGATACCCTGATAGATCATACTGCTAAAAGTAAAAGTCATACACTCTATTTTTAACTCTCCTTTGTTATTTTGCTCTCGGTCCTGGCGCACACTCATCATTGTGGCTGCCATTTTCATCTAGATGAAGGCAAAGGAAAGATGACTGATAAACTGTTTTCTCAGATGCTGCAGTGGGATGTCTGCACTCCAGCCGGGACATACTTCATTTTCTTCTTCACTGATGCTGCTACCTGTACTGCAGAGGATGACTTAGTACAGATTAGTGCTGGCCAGTCCAAGTGAATGTTACTGCATCTTAACTTCATCACTCTTATTATATTGCTACCTGCCTCTCTGGTGTACCCTTGACTAGCACCCTTATTTGAGCCAAGAACTTTTTCCTTGGAAAAAAGAATGACGCCTCACACAACCGAGTAGCATAGAAACACTCATTTCAAGACTGGGCCCACAGATGAGGAGGACAGACTCACAAGTCTTTCAAAAATAGATAATACTCCCCTGTTGTTAAGCACCTATTTTTCCCCAACCAGTTTCCAGTTAAAGAGTATGGTTCTTCTCGTTTAAGTGGAAGCTGTGTGTTTTAATGACAGGAACATAAGTGAAAATGAGAAAAAGAAAAGTCCTTAAAAACATCTTCCTGAATGGTACTCTCCCCACAGCATTCAGCTGTCTGATGAACCTGACAAGCTAAAATCGGTGGCATAATTATTTTCACAGAGAAAAGAGAACAGGTGACCTAGAAAGAATATGACAAATGCTTAGAGAAATCTGAATATTTATCTTATTCTTAAACCTACTCTTTTCAACTCCCACTCGCTCCACATTTATGGACAAAGGAAAAGGTGAAAAGAGAAATTTAAAGGCTGCATGATGTGCAGGCTGATTAAAAGCAAAAGCCAGATCTGCTGACAATTGACAAAGGATCAGGTGGTCATTTATTTAACTAGACTCCAAGTGACAAGAAGGTGAGATGATTATCAAAGAGATGACTCCTTTGTTCCAACCTTGCTATTTCAGTCATTTCAAAAAAGGAGGGAACTTTTTCAATTTCCCTGGGAGGTCAGCCTGAAGAGGTCTTTCAGTATTAATCCGGGTAATCAGGATCAAGAATATTGTTTGCCTCCTTCACAGAAAGAAAAGATTATGGCCACTGAAATGTAAGCGTGAAGAAAGCTGAAGGTATTAACTCTACGCCATGCCAATGAGATCCAGGGAGGAGGATAATCAGTCTGTGCAGGTTGGCTCATTCATTCTTATTCAGCATTATAGAATCATAGTTCACATAGAATCCCCCAACTTCTTCACTATCATCAGAGTAACCAGTGGAAGAGTTTAATTTACAGTTTACAACTGTAAGACCCAAGAGCATAAGGGTTCTGGTACAGAAAAACTGGATCCTGGAGACAGAGATATATTCGTTTCCTTCTGAAAGATATATGAGAGAGAAAGAAAATAAATTCAAGTTTACTAAGAGCATCTAATTCATGTGATATAATGTGCATGGCACATTAAATATTTTATCGTATTCCCAGGATAACCCTATGATAAGAAGAAACCCTTCACAAGTCTAAAACACCTCGAGAAAATTATCATTTATGTCTCTAAAACTTCTGCGTTTGATTTAAAAGTAAAAATGAAATGAAGCTTCAACTGCATGTGAAAAAAGTAGAGTGTTCTCTGTTTAAAGTTCCAAGTGCCATTGGCCACCCCAGGCAAAAACGGTCTCCACCAAGAGAATGTCAGCATTCCAAGGCAGATTTCGTCACCAGCGACTTCCAGCAGGTGAGGGGTGCCTTCAAAGGGGGTCATTCTGTGACCCCTTTATGACAGATGATGCTTCTCACCTTGTTAAAGGGCTCTGCTTCTATAGGACTGATTTCAATTAGATTTGGAGAGACTGAAATCAAGACAGAAGCAAAGGAAGATGTTTGAAGAGTTGTACTAGAATCAGACTAAATTTTAGCTAAACAAGAATGCACAAACTCAGCCGATTCTGGACAGGTGGCAAGAACCCTCTCGCCAGGCCTTGGAAAAGGAGGGTGGCACTGTACAGGCTGGAGAGACGCAGCTTGCGCCTTTAACGTGCCAGCCTCCCTGTTCTGGACGAGCACAGACCAGGGAAGACACAAGGCCCACACGGTTGCCCCCAAGACCTGCATCAGCAGGAGACAGGGGAGATCACAGATGGTGGCCAAACTGGGACAAAGACAAAGAGGAGCTCCCCACCCAGGGGCTGCTCTGAAAGTACCCTTTGGGACCATCTCCAGGAAGGGAGGCCAGCCGGACACTCTTGACAGGTTGGTATTGCCTCTCAGAAGGTCTTGTGTGTTTAGATTTTAAAAGGGAGAGTGTCCATGCTGCAGGGGCCCACAGGACAAGGGACGCCCTGGGCAGGGACCTGGACTCTGAGCATAAACTCCAGACACTGTGAGAACATCTTCCCTTGATCTCAATGAGCCTGTTGCTGTGCAGTATACTGATACAGGATACCTGATTGGCAGGACTAAGACAAGTAGGCTACATGTGAGGCAAAAATGGCGTTTTAAGTGCAAGGTTTTTTTTACAGGATGAAACTTGAAGAAGACAGAAAGCTGGGGGCTGCAGTACGGGCAACGTGTCAGCTCTGCGAGGACCCAGGCAGAGATCATCGATCATTGCTCTCTTCCCTCCCAGGATGGAAAGGCCATCGCCATGGCCCAAAGCAGCTTACACACCAATCTACCAGTCTCCAAAGGCAAAAAGCACAACCTGACTGGTAAGTTCATCCCCAGAACTCTCCTGAGATCACTTTTGAATCAGACCCAAGTATGCTAATTCTTGGTAATTTAGGCTGGATTGCAAAGCTCCATGACCTGCCTTTGGGACCAACCTTCTAACAGAGTAAGCGAGGATTTTCCAAGCTATGCCTCACGAAATTTCAAGTATTTCCTGAGAGAAGAAGTTTCTGCATCAAAATAATCTTCAGGATTCTGAACACAGTATCCTTCCCTTAGAGGATCAAATACCTGTCAGGATATTGAAAACGCTGAGGACCCCAAAACAAAATCAGATTAAGTTCATTTGATTCAATGATTACCACACTTATTAACCATTGGACTCTTTATGAATCAATTAATAAAAGTTCTTGGATCTCCACTGATCATAATTTAGTAAATGGTAGTCGAGCAGGCATGAGCATCATTTATATGCTGTACAACAACCAGAAATTCGACCTTTTCTCATTGGCTCATGGATTTTGCTTTTCTATTCATTCGTCAACTATTGCTCAGAAAAAAATTGTACGTCACACAGTAATAGTTGCTAGATAATTCATAGGTAAATAAAATAGATATGCTTTCAGCCATGTGGGGGTGGGAGCAGACAGTAAGTAATTACTACATGACTAAATGGTGGCAAGTTTAATGATTAAACATGAAAAGGGCAAAGAAATGTGGTCAGAGAAGGCCTGGAATGAAGCCTAATCTTGAAGTATAGGATGAAAGCAACTGTGAAAAAACTAGAAACAAAGGCTACATTATATTTTAGCAAAACAACTAAAGTTGGATACCTTTGGTGAAATACTATTTTTTTTCTCTATAATGGAAACATTGAACTGAATTTGTGTTGGTTATAAGGTATTTGTAGCAATGAAAGACTTCCAAATTCAAAAATCTCTCTTCTTGCTCTTTGATAATTACACAAGTGAAACCTTACATTATCTTGTACTTCTTCCCATACTGTTTGTTAAATATAGTTCTTGTTTTACGGGAAACCACCTTGAGAGGATCTATGATAAATGAGGGCAAAGACCCTGTCTGTCTTTATCACTATCCTACCATGTAACAGATGCTAGCAAGTTATTTATTCAAAATGAACAAAATAATTTATTTTTACAATGTCCCATGGTCCCCAAGAGGCAATCTGAACATATCGGAGAATCTACTGTAAATATCTTTCAGGATGATGCAATCTTTATGTCCAGGGATTTTGTTTTACTTTGTTTTTAAGTATGACATTTTTATGTGTATTGGTTAGGGGCACACAGAGGAATTAGTATAAACATTTTTTACATCATTGAATATCTAATAATGGTCAGATGGGAGTGAAGAGAGGTTGGTCAAAGCATCCATAATTCCACTTAGAAAGAATAAATAAATTCAAGAGATCTACTGCACAACACTGTAACTACAGTTCGTAACAATGTATCTTTGAAAAATGCCAAGAGAATAGATTTTAAGTGCTCCCACCAAACACAAAAACTATGTAAAATAAAGTATATGTCAATTAGCTCTAACCACCTCACAGCATATACATATTTTAAAATATGTTGTACATAAAAAATACATACAATGTTTACTTTTAGATTGAAAATAATAAATAAATGAAAACCAAACAAAAAATACATCTAGCAGTATTTCAAAACCAAGGAGATGAATATATGGGTGCATTCCTTTCTTTAAGGAAAAAAACACTGTAAGGTGATTAATGTGAATCTGCAGTCTTTAAGTATAAGATTATACCTGCATTTGTATTATAAAAACAATTCTAAGTATAAAGTTATTTAAAGAACAACCATAAGGGAGGCAATAGTCTTTTCCCTCTGCATATCATAGATTTAGACTAGAACCCTTAGGTTACCAAAAAAAAAATTAACAGGAGAAAACCATACAAATTTTATGTATTAATTATGTATACATGAGAGAGTTTGCTAGAAAAATGAAGAGCCAAAGAATCAAAACCTTATATATATCAGGTTGACCAAACAATAATAAATTGTGAACAAAAAAAAAAAAAAAGGATAAGACTAAAGATTTGAGCTGGGGCAGTTAACTGTGGAAAAATAACTAGGCAGATAAGGGTATTTTAACAAGATTTATTTTTTTGTACAGATTCTCTGGGCCTTCATTCTCCATCTTTGATGATAAGAACGTTGTTTTTCCTCCTGGCACTTTTTACATGGGAGTTTTACCTCCTGCTTTCGAGAAGAAGAAAAGTCAGAATGCCCTTCCTGCATCTGCTGTTTTTTAAATGCCTTTAACTCAAAATAATTCTTGCGCCAAAGGGGCAAATTCTGGGATGGCGTGTTCTGCTATTCTACAGGACCAATGATGGCATGAAAGTCACTTATGTTTTGGAGTGAAAAGAGGGATAATCCTAAAAATAATAATCTGGATAATTTAAAAAATTTACTATGTTAAAGAAAATGAAGATAAGGACATACAGAGGACAATAGAGGAGGAAATTTAATAATGTCTTAGATAACCTTAAACTAAGAAAACTCCCAATGGACCCCCGGGCCTTTTTGGTCCATGATTTTCCTGATGGAGTGCTTCCTAGCTCTGGTCCAATGGCCCCAGTGCTGTTGCTCAAGACGTATCTCAGACTCGGTCGCTTGGCCCACTTTTCATAGGCAGTGGCTGTCTCACACCCTCTGAATAAAAGAAAGCTGAGAAAGTTCTGACTCCTCTGAAAATACTGCCACCTTCCTAGAATTGGGTTTCTTTTCTTTCCTTTGTGCGTGTTGGGGGTGGGGGGTCACCAGGGATTGAACCCAGGACTTTTGCACTAAGCTGTAACACAGCAACCGTCACCTCCAAATCTTCAACAGCCTCCTGGATGAAAAGGATGTAGGAAAATGAGGCCCAGCTGGGGAGCATTTTAGGAAGACAAATTTGGATAGGAGACTAACAAGGTCTGCTATGTTTGGTGTTTTGTCTTTTCAGATTTCCACAAAATTCACTGTAATTTCTGGGGTCAGAAAGCGCATAGGGATTTAGGGGCTTGAATAAAGTATGCAAACTGCTAAACACAGACATGAGCAGATGGCTGGATGAGGCACAGACTTACACCAGGCCAGGGAAATGTGGACGGTGTTCATGTTGCCTTCAGAATGAAACAGAAATTCACAGCCATCGATGGTGACATTTCTCCTCAGCCAAGTAACCGAATGAATAATAAGAGAATGAACAAACGCTTTGGGGAAAAGATGTCTAATAATTAACAAACCACTCTGACATATTCTGATTCAACTTTGCCAAATGATTTAAAGTGGTGTCATTTTATAAAGCCAAATAAAAACTAAAGCAAATGTACCTGGAGTTTTACAAATTGCTATAAAATAAAATTTAAAAAGAATTCTGACAAATGTCCTAGGTCTAAAGCTTACTTCTTCAGTTGTATGAATGTGAATGGGTATGTGTGCAAATGTATTCAAGCATAAATTAAATGAGTGTGTGCGTGTGTATATATAAAATGGTGAGCTCTTAGCTGCTATAGTGGCATTCCAGGTGGTTATAGTTACATTCTTTTCTTTTGCCTGCATCATACGTATTGTGGTCTCCATTTTATCCCTTAATCTTATGACATGTGTGTGGTGTCGGTGAGAAGATAGATGCAACATTTAGCATCCACTTAGATGGTACAATGTCCTGGAAACCCAGAAATGGCCAAGTACTTTGTTAGCGATTGCTAACATCTGCATTCCCACAAGCCTCCTTATATTGTAAAAAACCAAATCTGACTCAAATATGACTCAGCTTAGGCAGTGACTTCCAGTAGTTAAATAACAACCCTCACAGAAGGCTGCCTGTTGAAAGCTGCATTGGGCACAAAGCGTCAGCCTCGAGGACTAAGTGTGCTCTTCTGCTCCCTCCCTTCACACCTGACTCTTGGAGCTGCCAAGGGCATTTATTTCTGCAAAAAGAGAGAGCAGCAGGCCTGCCCAAGGTGATCCTGTCACTGGCAAGCCCTCTAGCCTCTTAAAGAAAGAAGTGGGAGGTGCAGACTCTGGAGAGAACGCAGGAACCTCTCCTCAATGTGAACCCGAAATGACTCTAATGTCCAGTTAGAAGGTGGCTTTTAAGCATCATACTGATTTGGCATGAATCACGCTTTTCTCCATTAGGAAAGCTGTTAAAATGTATGTGCTAAAAAAAAAAATTAAAAAAAAATGTATGTGCTTACTCAGTCGAAAAAGGATGGAGAAGATGTACAAATAAAATATGAAAAATGGCTCTCTTTTCGTAGTGAGATTTTATTTATATTTTCTATTTTTATGCATTTCTGTATTTTTCCTAGTGGGTGGGTGTTATTTCTATAATCAGGAAAGAATGTCTGGGGGGGATTTTGGGGGTGCTGGAGGTCAAACTCACGGCCTTGTGCTTTCTAGGCAAGCGCTCTACCACTGGGCTACATCCCCAACCCCCAAAAGTCTGTTTTTTAAATGCTTCTTTTTAATATTGGCTTTGGCTTTTAGTTCATGGTCCTGTTAAAATGATGTTTCAGTGAATCTCATGGAAGAAAAATTTTTTTTTAAACTGGAGTTTTTACTTTCTATTTGGCAGGCAAGCACAGATTGATTATTTAGTTCAATACTATTGTGTTACTGATATCTCTGTCACCATTACATATATTCTTCCTTTTTTCAGTATAGGTAGCACTGAGCTACATGTCTAGTCCCTTTTATTTTTATTTTGCAACAGGGTCTCACTAAGTGACTTTGTTGCACAGACTGGGCTCAAAGTTGCTATCCTCCTGTGTCAGTCTCCCAGAAAGCTGGGACTATTAGCACGTGCCACAGTGCCTGGCTGTAAGTTCTGATCATTTATCTTAGTAGTAGTATCTAGTTATATTAATCAAAACGAATGTTTATTTTTAAAATATTTTCCAAAAAACAAAGAATTTATTTTTTTCACTTATTCTGTCATCAAATTCATTTCTTTACTGCTGCACACAGAGTTCACAAAAAATGAGTGAAAAATCCCCTATCTCTCTACTTTGTAGAAAGCACTACAATCTAGTGGGAGAGACTAATAAATTGACCATCATAATTACACATGCACACACATTTAGAGGCACACATGTACAGAGCAATGATGTTAGGAAAAACAAGAAGAAACTACAGAAAAGATGTTTAATCTTACTTTTAAAGATCAAAAGAGAGCTAACCTAGCATTCTAGATAAAAGTATTATGGTTGAAATCCAAAATGCCCCCAAAGTCTCACTGCATTCTGAAGTGGGGATTTGGGAAGATGATTGGATCTCAGGGGCACTGTACTTATCAGTGGGGTAATCTATTGATGAATTCACAGCTAAATGTAGTTAAGAGGTAGAATCTGGAACAGAGACAGGTCGCCGGGGCTGGGGAGTGTGACCTGTGAAGGCACAATTCTTCCCACTGGCTCTCTCTCCTTCGTGGCTGCCATGGGGTGAGCAGTGTTCTTCCGCCATGCCATTTCTACTTTGGAGCCTACCAACCATGGATTGAATCCACTAATAACTGTAAGCCAAAATAAACCTCTTCTTCTTTAAGTTTTGGATGCCCAGTATTTTGTCCAAGCAACAGGAAAGTCACTAAAATAGGAAATAAATGAAAAGATCTGCCCAGTGAAAGTTATACTATTCTCACATTTATGAGGCTGTGAAATACTTTGGGGCTTTCAGGACATTTCCACTAATTTAGAGAGTTTAAAAGAAAGAGTATATATGAATATGACAGAAGGTGACCATGGCATGGAGGTCACCAGGGTTTTATAAATCCACTATGAAGATATTTGTTTAATTGTTTGGCTATTACAAACTATGCCGCTATAAACATGGGTGTGCATATATTGCTGCAGTATGATGCTTTTAATTCTTTTGGAAAGATGCCAAGAAG
Source organism: Hystrix cristata (assembly GCA_004026905.1). Lineage (NCBI taxonomy): Eukaryota > Metazoa > Chordata > Mammalia > Rodentia > Hystricidae > Hystrix > Hystrix cristata. The sequence continues at coordinate 95,888 of PVJO010002671.1, forward strand.
TGGGACAGCTGGGTCAGATGGAACCTCTAGTCCTAGTTCCCTGAGGAATCTCCACGCTGATTTCCAGGGTGGTTGTACCAGTCTACATTCCCGCCAGCAGTGGAGAAGGAGAATCTGCATGGTTTGACCCTTGCTACTTACCCCAGTTTTCACAATCACTCTCTAGGCTTCTGCCTGCTGTGTTTCTCTCAGCTCTTTAGATATGCCATGTGCCTGTCTGTGCATCCCCATACGCGCCCCACCTTATTGCACATGCCGCTTCCTCTGTCTGATTAACCTTCCTTCCCTCTACCTTGCACCTCTCTCCTCCACTGTCGCTTCTGCAGTCTAACCTTTCCTGACATCACAAGGTCAGGTTATTCTGTTATATATTCATATGTTCTTTGGCGTGATTACTTAATTGAATGTCCTTCCCACTGAACTCTCTTTCTTAACATTATTATTTCTGCCATGTAATGGTTTTCAACAAGTCTTCTTGAGTAAATGAATAAATACTATTAACAATTGTTTTAAAAATTCATTCTGATAGCAATCTGAAAAATGAAATTTGCATGAATATAATTAAAGCTGAAGAGACAGTTAAGAGGTAAGTTTGGTAATCATCTAGAAAGGCCATACATGGCAGTAAGAAAGGACAGAGCAGAGCTGAGTCCAGTAAAGAAGTAGAATCATCATTGTATGTGGCTAAGATTTCATTGTGAACCTGGAAAATAGCCTACTACAGCAACTGCTAGATGGCAGCCATAATATTTAGATGCTTCTCGATCTTCAGATCCAGAGCTTTCCTCAAAGCAGAAAAATCTATGGTTAATGTGTAGGTTCATTTAAACAGTGAAAGGGATGTGTCCTGAGGAAAATGCAAATTGTCTCTATTTGGGGGGAAGTATAGAAAGGAAGAGAGGTTTCAGAGCCTGTGTGTTGTCGGATGGGAAGGGGGATTCAGAAAATATATCTCCAGGGTCTTTATTCACACAGGCAATGAATTGCAGGAGCGAATTTTAGGGCATTGGGAAGGTTTATTTAAGTAACAAAAGGGAGACTGGTTTGGCCAGGTGGGTAAAATAACTAGCTGATGCTGCAGTTAGGAATCTGAAAAGGCCTAGGAGACTAGGGAGCAGGGGGCAAGCGCTCAAGGCAGAAGGGAGAGCGCAGGGAGAGAGGGGCAGAGAGAGGCAAGAGAGGCAAGAGGGCGAACTCATGGTGTCATTCATATTTATCTGTATTCTGTTCTCGTGAGAGTTTCTGGATCCCATGAGAAGAGGGGCGATTGGAATTTCGCGCCTACAGGCTGACGTCAGGTCAAGGCCACTCCCCAAGGTCATGTTCATCTTCCCAGCCAGGTCAGGCCACGCCCTACTCCTATATCATGTGTATTTCAAAAGTTTCTTTTGTGGAATTAATATAACTCTTACTTCTACCCCCACCCCCTTCACTGACCCCTGATCTAAGCAGTTTGGCTTGACTACATTGAGAATGGGAGATAACTATGATTTGATTGTTACTAACAGCTTCAAGAATGTGTCAACTCTGAGCGAGCTGAGTTTTTTGTGTTGTAAGGAGCTTATCCTAGATAAGTAGAATAATACTGTGTCCCGTCTATGTGTCAGATTCCTTAGAAAAGACAGCCACTGTAGTGGAGTCTTAGGCTACAGTGAATTTCTGAGAGAACCTAGCAGTGCAGTAATCTATTTCAAAGGAATTGGAACAGAAAGCCATCTTTCTAATTTTCAAGTAAGAATTTGAAGACTTCACTACAGCAGCCCCACGTTTTCTCTTTCAACCATCTAAACGTAGCCGTTTAGCTCTTATACACACAAGTCCGGGAATTTTCAGTGTGCTTTGTCACCCATGAATGTGCATATTACAAGCCACTTGCAGAAATTTTCCTTTCACTTAGTGTGCTTCTGTGAATGGGCTCATCTTCTTAAATGTAGGAAAGCATTAGGACCATTCAGAGCACTCTGCAAGATGTCTATTAGGGATGCAAATGTGCAGGATATGGACAAAAACAGTAGTCCCACTTGTGAAACATTTGGGTTTGGGGAATTTAACTTAGCAAGAAAGCAGAGTAACTTTCTACTTGAGAAAAGGTTTTTAATTCTTCATATCTGCACATTCCCAGACTCTATTTCCTGTCCCATCCCCAGATGTGGCCGTGCATTTAGCCCTTACCATTCTCACTTTTTTGTTCTACATTGTAGAATACAGAGCTCTCATCCACTTTCTTAGCTTCACTACTTGCTTTTTCCTGTTGACTCCAATTTACATCTGCTTCTCTGAACTTTAATCCAGCATCTTTAACTGCCTGCTAGACATTTTTTTTTAATTCAGACCTAAGACATGACAAATCAAGGCTGTCATCTTATACCTACTCCTACCTGCAGAAACATGTTATATCAGCGGCAATGACTCCTGGTATCAGTCTTCATTTAGCACTTTCTACGTTGACTCCTTCACATAGTAATCAGGTGCTACTGACTCCCCGCCATACCTATTTCTCAACACCACCTTATGCACCAGCATTCCCCTATCCTCGCCAGCTAATAATCACTTTCTCAGCTGACACCCACGCTTCATGGGTTTCTTGCTCTCTGGCCTCACCCAGGCTCTCAATACTGCTACTCAACATGTTAATCATCTATAGTTGAATTACCATTGTCTGCCTCCCCACGGCTGTTGTTCACACCCTCTCCCACACCCGACTCCCGCATTCTCTCCAAGTAAGATCCAGGATACTCATCACACGCACCTTCAGCTCCCTGTTCTTGTTTCCAAACGCCTGTTACTGTATCCTTCAACAAGCCTTACCGCTGCCTTCTCATTTCCAAACACGAATTTTTTATTACCGCCAACATACCACTTCCTCTGTGTCCTGAACCCTGATTTTGCTCACTCTCACCAGCATTATAGTGCATCATTTTTTCTTGGTAATTCATTCATTTTTCATATATGCCATTTCCACTGGTGTTATCACCCTCATCTGTGAATAAGTCTAGATCTTATTCTGTGGTTTGGATAAGAAATACCCCGAAGGCCTTTGAAGGCACTGGTAAACTTATTCCACTCCTGGAAGGGGTGGAACATTTAAGAGGTGGGGTCCAGGGGAGGAAGTTAGGTGGCTGGAGGCGCACCCTTGAAGGAGATATTCCAACCCCACCTCTTCCTCTTTTTCTCTCACTTTCCAGCCACCAGGAGGTAAGCAGTGTCCTCTGCCACAAGCTCCCACCATGACATACCGTGCTGCCACAGACCGGCCATGGACTGAAGGCTTTAAAACCAACAGGTCATTCAAAATAAACCTTTCTTCATTATGAGTCGATTATCTCAGGTTTCTTAGTTACTTTCTCGTTACTGAGACATAATAGCCAACATCCAGAACTGTAAGGAGGAAAGGTTCATTTTGGCTCACAGTTTGTAGAGAGTTCAAGCCATCAGTGGCCGGCTCCAAGGCAGGGGCAGCATGGCAGAGGAGGCTTGCTCATGGCATAGCAATGGGAAGCAGAGAGATCAAGGAAGGTGGGAGGGAGATAGACCTTTCCACGCTGTGCCCTCAATGACCCACCTCCTCCAACCAGGCTTCACCCCCCAAATCACATTTACCTATAAACTTATTACACCCCCACAATCCAATCGCCTCTCCAAAGCCCCACCTATGAGTCCATGAAGTTTTGGGGGGACATCTATATATAAATCATAACATCAGTTATATAGAAAGTTGACTAATATATCTTACATCTCCTGAAACATTTTTTAAAAAATCTATTTTACCTGTTCTAACTATATTCGTTCTGTCTTTAATTTCTGAGACAAATTCTATAATCAAATTATCACTGTAGACTTTTAAACTCAATATTTTTCTTCACCTACTTAATCACTTGGCAATGTCTGACCAGCAATTAAGTAATAATGAAACCACATTTTTAAGGTTGTCAATAGTCTCCTAATTACCAAACTCATCCACCTGTTTCAATTCTCTTTTCCCTGGCCTGGCTGTGTGAACATTTAACTGTTTTCTCCTCCTTCACTTCCCTTGTCTAGTTTCCTCTCTGCTGGACAGGTCCTCTCCCTATGCTGAGACTAAAAACTCTTTCTAATCTTTTATTGGTTCTCCAATAGGCTGTCTTCATGGCCCCTTAAGTTTCTTTTCACATCCTTTTATTTTCCTTCATCATTTGTGCATTCTTCCTTGTTACTTTTGTTACTGCTACTGCTGGTTTTCCTTCATTTCTACAGGGATAAATCTCTAATTTCATGTTTCCCATCCCAATCCTCTTCCCGTATCTCAGCCATTCATTCATTACTCATGTATTTTCCCAAATTTTACACGTCTAAAATCAAATTCAAGATCCTCACTAATTGCCTCCATTTCCTAGATTCCTTTTGTCTTTAATGTCCCAGAATTTTTCCAGGTCTCCATTTACTAAAAATGTTCTTTTAACATTTATTATGGTGATACTGTGCCAGTTTAAGAATCTAAACAGAAAACTAGACACTACTTGAGATCTTGTCAACAAAGATTAGTTAATTCAGCAAGTGGAGGACCTGAGATGCTGAGCAGGTTATCTCAATTTATTTTTGCTGTTATAACAAAATACCATAGACCAGGTAATTTATAATTGACAGAAATTTATTTCTCACAGTTCTGAAGGCAGGGAAGTCCAAGAGCAAAATGCTGGTTTGTTTATTTTCTGGTGAGGCCTTGGCGTGTCTGCTTCCAAAATGCCACCTTACTGCTGTGCCCTCTGGAAGATATTTAGTATGCTCCAGTCCTTTATGGTAGGAGGTAGAAGGGTAAAAGTGTCCTAAGCTAGTTTCCTCTAGTTCTTTTAAAATGTACTTAAATACTCATGATGGCATCACTCTTACAATATAATTGTGCCTCAAAAGACACCACCTTTAATTCCACTGCAAGTGGGGATTATATTGGAACCACACATTTTGGAGGACATTCAGACCACAGCACAGAGCACTGTGAGGCAGCAATAGATGAGTAACAGTTAACCTTGGCTAAAAGAGGAGAGGAGATCTTGAAAGAAAGATGAGTATTGAAGAGCGCCCAGAAGCTGGAACCAACTGAGAAAATGCAGCGGCGGCCAGACCTGCCACTTGGATCAGGAAGAAAGGATGAGAAACACCTCACATTCTCATTTCTTCTCGTCTAGCGTCTCCTACTGGCCGAGCCAATCTGGAAGCCAACAGATTTTATGACTTGGAAACCCAGCCTACAAAAGGCATTCCCAGCCCAACCCCACCACAGAAAGCAGAATTAGAGTAAAAAGTGTATACAAGAGAAAAATAGGCCAAATATGGATCACTCTGCATCCATTCTTACCTTTCCACAAGATCTTACTCACTCATAATCCCATCCTATTTATACTGATACATTACAATTATTCTTTGTAGAAAGTTGTTATTATACTCAAAGAAAGGAGACATGAAGTCTCATCAGGCCTGTATCAATCTCAGTAATTCAGAAATTCTACATGATATGTAGTCGTCTATATCTACCTTGGATTTGGCTTCTCATTAGTCTTGTGAACTGAGTTGTAAATCTGAGCACTGCCAATATTCCTTTTCTTCAAAACAAGTCGGGGAGAGAGAAGGGGCAGGAAAATAACGTCCATAGCTCCTTTTCGTATACAGAAAGCAGTCTCCTTTCTGTATCTAGTTCCAACACCATAGATGTGTGTGTGTGTGTGTGTGTGTGTGTGTGTGGTGTAGGGGAAATGCAGGGCCTCTTTTGTGCTAAGGTAGGGGCTCTACCACTGTGCTACCCCATCCCCTAATATTTTTAATATCACAGCTTTATTGAGGTACAATTCACATACCATAACATATATAATGGTTAATGGTTTTCGTTATAGTCACAGAGTCGGGCAACTAGCATCATAATTTCAAATTTTCATCACTTTCGCAGTAAACCCTGTACTCATTAACTATCACACCCTATCACTGAAGACCCCCTACATGTACCCCACCTTTGTTTCTTTGAAGAGCAAATCATGACCAAGCTATTTCAGCTTTCAGGATTTACTTCCAATTCTGAAATCGGAAGCATTTGGATTCCCCATAGTGCTATTCATCTTTTTATGTATGTGCTCCGTCTCCCCTATTAGATTATAACCCTCTTAAGAACAAGACACTTGTCTTGATTGAAGAGATGGGAAAAATGTTTAGAATTGTAGCTGCCTCATTGAATTTAATTCTCTTTCCTTTGTGCTTTGATTAACTCATATTACTGTGAACTTTTCCCCTAACAGAAATTTTTCCTTAATTATTTACCCCAAGAAAATAATTCAAAACTGGAATAAATTTAACCAGAAAAATCTAAGGAGTTCATTAAAATACAAAAATAAGACAGTAGAGAAAAAATTCATCAAAAATTACTTGTTATCCTCATCTACAGTCAATACGCATTTAAGATGTGCTGGAAATGTTAATGTTTCTTTTATTCCAGCATTACGATAGTGTCCTTTCAAATAAAGGGTGACGTTAACTGATGGGGGGATAAAACACATTTATTTCCCCTAATAAATGTTAAATTTACAAATTAATCATGCTGTAAGATCTAGCGCACTGGTTAAGTGACTCTTTTAAATGCAAAAATATTAAGATGTGTCTCAAATATATATAAGAACACAACTTTAAGTCTTTCTCATGAAACTGAACACTAGAAGAATAAACATTTTTTAAAATGTCCTTATTTTTAGCAGATATCAGAACTATAAACAAGGAAACTTTTCTTCCTACCCCTGTCTATATTTTTCTTTCCCTTCCTTCATTCTTTCCTCACCCTTTCCTCCTTCTTCTGTTTTCTATTCTTCTTACTCTTTCCATTTCCCTTAGGAAGACATTGGTACAACTTACATTTGTTAGGAATTATCTTGAAAAGCTAAGAAAATTAAGATTCCTCAAAAAACTAAAACTAGAAATTCCACTTGACCCAGCTATTTCCCTTCTAGGTATCTTCCGAGAAGAGTTAAAGATATCATATTATAGTTCCTATGTTTATAGCACCGCAATTCTATAAACACTACCTATGTGTATAACAGCACAATTCATAATAGCCAAATCTTGGAAGCAGCCTATATATCCATCAACAGATGAATGGATAAAGAAAATGTGGTATTTATACACAATGGAGTACTATTCTGCCATAAATAAAGATAAACTTGAGCCATTTGAAGGACAATGAATGCACCTTGAGACCATAATATTAAGTGAAATAAGTCAGACACACATGCTGAAATATCACATGGTTTCTCTTATATGAGAAAACCAAATTATAAATGAAGAGCAATATTTTATATATAATATTTTATTTATTTATAGCATAAAGTATCCTCCTTGCTTTTCATTCTAGATATACTTCATTCGTGATTTATTAAATATTCCTGAATTATTAAATATTTCTGACTCTCCATCTCTCCAGTGTGGAGTAGAAGTACAATTTTATGAATGTGTGCACCTCATGTATCTTAACCAATAAGTTACAAGTAAAAGGAACATTGACCTCTAGCAAGCCAAACCGTCTTCTTGCCAACAGAAGGTCTTCCAAAGCTCTCTCACGTGTGACACTGTAATTGTCCACATTTGAGGTGGAGGCTGGCCAGGCTGCCTGAGTTCTTGAGTGACAACAGTGAACAGAATTCTGGCTGGCCCACGATGGACACTACAATGGTTTGAATATCACATGCCCCCTTGAAAGCCCATGTTGAACTTTGATTCCCAGTGGAAGGTACTGAGAGGGCAGAACCTCAATCTGACTGTGAAGTTTGCAGGGGCCTTTGGCAGGTGATTAAGCTTAGACAGGGTCATCAGGATGGGGGCTCCATGATGGAATACTGATTTCTTTCTAAGAAGAGGGAGACAGAAGTGCACATGTCCTCCCTGTCTTTTGCCACGGGATGCTCTGCGTCACCTTAGGACTCTGCCAGAAGAGAGGCCTTTACTAAGGCAGCATTGCGACCTTTAACAGAACTGTCATTCATTCTGTGGCTGTCCTTTATGCTGGTGAGTCCAGACCACAACTCCAGCTCTCACTCTGGAAATCCAGACACCTACTGTGGCTGCCCGCAGGATTTCACTGCCTTTCAATTTGACTGGTCCAAAATGAACTCATTAGAAGTGACTGCATTTTTTCCAAGAACTTACTATGTCCTTGATGCTTCTCATAACTTTTGTATAAACTACATAATTTCATTTACCTAATAACCATAAGAACTAGAATTTTGTATCTCCGTTTTAGATCCTGAGGAGAACAAAGGTGGTAAAAGAGATGAAGAAAGGGCAGTGTGAGAAGAAGCAGAAGCAGATTAATGAGAGCCAAGAAGAAAGGGAATAATAACCAACGAGGGGTGCTACAGAGGAGTCAGAAGAGGTGGGAAAAAAATCATTCCACTGCCTCGGAACCAGGAGTTACTGGTGACTCGAGGAAGAGCATCCCTCCGCAGAGAGGCAAGGTACAGGGGACACACAAGGAGGCGAAGAGTATAAAGGTGAAAAACTCAAGAACTCAAGTGATAATCAACCAGGAGGAAGAAGACAAGGTCTTAGCTAAAAAAGATTCAGGGTTGAAAGACTTAATCAGGGGACTGTTTTGTTTGAAAATTTTTGTTGATGACTGTCTTAGTTACTTTTCTCTCCTTGCTGAAACAAAAAACTCGACACTCGAAGTTAGGAGAAGAAAGGTTTATGTGGCTTACAGTTTGTAGAGGTTTCAGTTCTCAGTCAGCTGGATCCAAGGCAGGGTAGCATGGCAGAAGGCAGCAAGGTAAGCAAGGGATGAAAGCAAGGGGTAGGCAAGCCTCTTTCTGTCCCTTATATCTTATCCAGGCTACCGGCCTTAGGGTGGGTAGCACGCCCACCCTTAATCCTAATATCCTTAATCCTAGTGTCACATTCTTGATCCCAGTAGAACCATGCCAAACCAATCAGCGGACTAATTTAGTAATCACACACTCTAGATTCAACCCCACCTATGACCACATGAGGCTTTGGGAGGACATCTAGACACAAACCATAACAATGAATAAAGTGTGACATGAGCACAACTTTAAAATACATCTAGCATACATAGACCCAAAATACCTGAATCCAATGTAATCAGCACATTTCCACAATAATCATTGGCACTGTGGCTCAATTGAATTCATTTTCATTGCATTTAATCTATGTAATCTGCTGTATTTTAAAATTAAACTTATTTTGACTGGGACATTAAAACATAACATTGCACATATTAATGGAGTACAATGTGGCATTTTGATACAAGTACAAAGTGAGTGATGTGTAAATAGTTTCAACCTCTATCTCCTCAAACATGCATCATTTCTTTGTATTAAAAACATTCAAAAACCTTTGGTGTAGTTCTTTGAAACATTCAGTACATTATTGTTATCTGTCTGTCTCATCTAACCATTGCTTGGTACCCCTGATCAGTTTCTCCTCAGCGATCCTTCCCCACCACCCTCCCCAGTCTTGGTAACCACTAATTCCACTCTCAACTTCTGCGAGATCCACTGTTTTAGCTCCCACAGATGAGTGGGATTGTGTGATACTTATCTTTCTGTGCCTGGCTTATTTTGCTTAACATAATAATAATATCTAGTCCCATCCGTGTTGTCACAGAGGACAAGATTTCATTCCTTGTATGGCTGAATAGTATTCCCTGGTGTACATGTACCACATTTGCTATACCCATTCATGAGTTAACAGACACTTAGCTTGTTTCCGTTTCTTGGGTACTGCAAACAATGAACACTGCTGCGATGAACATGGGAGCATACACAGTATGTCTTTTCTATCGACTGGTTTCACTTCTTTTGGATATACAGTTAGCAGTGGGCTTGCTGGATCATATTGTCATTCTCTTTTTAATTTTTTGAGGAACTTCCATATCTTTTCCACAATATTTGTAGTAAGCTATATTCCCCTGAAAAGTACACAAGGCTTCTTTCTTCTCCACACCCTCACCAGGGCTCATCCTTTGTCTTTTGGAAAATAACCTTTCTTACTAAAGTAATATTTCATTGGGATTTTGAGTTTCACTGCCCTGATGATTGGTGATGTGGAGTTTTTTCTTTTACTTGTTGGACCTCTGTATGTGTTCTCTTCATAAAATCTATTTAGGTCCATTGCTCATTTCTTCAAAAATCAGGTTATTTGATTTTGTTATTTTTTGAGTTCCTTTTGCATTCTAGATATTAGTCCCTTATCAGATGTACAGCTTACAAATATTTTCTCCCACAATGTAGGTTGTTGTTTTACTCTTTTGATTGTTTCCCTTGCTGTGTAGGAGCTCTTTAGTTTAATGTATTCTCATTTGTCTATTTTTTCTTTGTTTTCCTGTGTGTTGGGGTCTAAAATCTCACCCATTCTAATGTCCCGAATGTCTTATTGTCCGAATGTCTATGTTTACTTCTAGTACCTTCACAGTTAAGGGTCTTAAATTTTTAAACCATTTTGAGCTGATTTTTGTAACTGGTAAGACATAGAAGTCATTTCATTTTTTCATATATGGATGTCCAATTTTCCCAGCCTGTTTTATTGTGAAGACTGTCCTTTCTTCACTGTGTGTTCTTAGCACTTTCGTTAAATGTCACTTGGCTGTAGATGTACAGGTTTACTTCTCTACTATCTATTCTGTGACATTGGTCTGTGTGTCTGTTTGATGCCAAGGCAAGTCGGACTTCACAGTGAGTGCAGAACACTGGTGAAAAAAAATCTCACCTCAAATCTATCTCCAAACATCCCTGGAGCGCCAGTCCTGCCCAGATACCTAGAGGAGTGTTTCTGACATTGTTTTAGTCTGATGGTAGACTACAGTGACACACCTCAGACTCCATGATTTATACATAAAGAAAGTTTATTTCACAGTCGTGGATTTGGACTTAGTTCAGAATCAAGGCATCAGCAGGTCTGTTGTTCTGTTTACTACAGATTTGGAGGATATTTTGAAATCAGGTAATATAACATTCCCTGCTTTACTTTTGTTGTTGTCATTGTCATTGTTGTTGTTCAAGATTGCTTTGGTTAGTTGAGGGTTTTGTGGTTTTATACAAATTTTAAGATCCTCTTAATTCCGTGAAAAATGCCATTGGTATTTTGATAGGGATTGTAGAGAATCTGTAGATTACTTTGGGTATTATGTACATCTTGATGACAACATCGATTCATCCAGTCAATGAACACAGAATGCTTTTTTATGGTCTTTGTGTGCATGTATCCCCTTCCATGGTTTTTGACAAGACACACCTGTTTATAGACTAAGATGAAAATTTAAAATTTAAACATACAAGACAAAAATGAGAGACTATTTTGTGGTGTGACCACCAGGAAGAACTAGATAGAAATGAAACTATGAGTATGAATGTAGGACATAAAGTTAGGTAAGAAAAAGAATTTCTATTCCTCTGAAATTAGGCGAGCAAAGGAGTATACAGACAGCTGTGGAGAAGGAGTCAGGAGTTTTAAAAGTTTATGTCTAATGTTCTCAAGAAGTCTTGTTAATATAGCACGCCCATCTGCTGAGAATTCTAGGAAGCTGGAACTTAGGTACACTTAAAATATTTATTTAACTGACAAAAATAATGAGGTTAAAAAATTAAATATTAAATATGCAAACTGGAAAACACTCTTTAAAAAATAGTAAATTCTATAATGAACGAAGAGTGAATGCTTATTCTTGGCCACAGCCACTTTCTATTTAATCATTCATGAAGCCGTGTTTAATGAGATGAGTGTAGCTTTCACATAATCTCAAACATTGTTCTTGGCAATAGTTTTAATTTCCTCTAGGAATAAGCCTTTTATTAGAGCAAATGAACTGTCCCCGATGTGTGATTTAAGTGGTCTCTCAAATTGGGAAGAGCAGCCAAATAGAAAGGTCACTGTGGTGGTTAAGCTTAACTGTGTCAACTTGATTGGCTTGGGAGCCACTTGGGGGATTAGGAAAGCATAAGTCTGGATGTTTCTGGATGGGTCGTGAAAGTGTGACTTTAGAATATATATCTGGTTCTTCACCCTTTTCTCTCTGGTACAGTTCCCCTGCCCTACTTTCTGGCCACCATGAACTGTGGTCCACCATGATATTCCTGCCTTGGATTCATCAACTATGAACTGAATCCCTTGAAATCATGAGCCAAATTAAACCTCCTTTAAATTGTAGGTGTCAGATATCACGTTGTCCCCATAATGGAAAAGCCAATTAACATGATTACTGAACAGGGACTTAGCAGAACTTGCCCCACATAGTTCTGGCACCAGTTAGTCACTGCCTTCCAAAAACTGCCTTGCTCGCCCATGTCTGTAATTATCCACTCGTCTACTCCAGTTCTATCACTTCAGTTTGACTCCTTCTATTCCACCTTCTTCCCCACCCATCTCCATGTACAGCAAGAGGGCTACTGATCTTCAAAGAGCAAGAAAACTCAAGAGAACAAAGCACATGTGTGAAATCTCCAACTGCAACATTAGTCTGGTAATCAAGAACTTGCTCTCCTAACTGTAACTGTCTTCTCAGTTGTCCAGATTGGCCATATATCTTGGGCCCTTCTGATGCAAGTCCTGGGACAGAAGAGAAGTAATGTGATACTGCTATAATCCGTGAATCCTACAGCACAGTAGTTTAACGTAAAAGACCCTTCTTCCTCTCATGTCATAGCCCAGTGCAGGCATTCCTGGCTAGTGGGAGTCTTCCCCTGTGCGGTAATTCAGGAGCCCTCACTCCTTCCCTTGTGTGGCTCTGCCATGCCCTCCAGTCTGAGGTCACTGTAGGCTGGCAGATGGGGAAAGAGAAAGTGGAGAAGTCATGCTCACTTCTTCGTCTAGAACTGACACACATCACCCCCCTTTTCTTGGTGAGTCACCTGTCATATGACCCCCAGCTTTGAACTAAGTGAGGCTGGTGACAGTGCCACTGACCAGGTGTCACGTCCCCCCAGGGACAGGCTGGACGGAGAAGGATCAGTGCTTGTGGACAGTCCTCAGTCTCTGCCCCAGGCTGCCTGTCTGGTGCACCCTTCTTGCCACACATGAGATACGCTCACCACTGCCCCAAGGAAGTCAACTCAAGCACCGCCCAGTTGCTGTGTCTGAGGACAAAGTCCACACTGTCCCACTTGTGTTCTCCATTAGGGACAGATGTGCCTTCTGGCAGGCCAGTGTCCTATAGTCCAATTACAATTTCCTTTGTGAAAAGGGAAAACTGGGAGATTCTTAGCATTCATGGTCTATGGCAATTAAAAAAATCCCTACAGGAGGAAGGAAAAAGACACCTCTTCAAGCAATGCAAGCCATATTTTGCTCTTGGTCTGGGAATTTCTTTCTGCTATTATCTTCCATAGTCACATTTGAACCGAGTATTGAGAAATGTGCCCTCCTTGGGGACTACATAGTTTCAGCCCAAGTCCTAGTGATGCAGCTTCAAAGCTTTCAAGCTGATTTATAATCACAAAGGTACTTAAGTCCTGGCTCATGAGCTTACCAAAATAATTTCTTCAAAAACTGGGTAGACCTTTGGCCCAGGGGTTCCCACTCAGCGCCATGTTCCAGGAGCCTGTGACATACTATTGAGCACCACTCCATTTCATGGCTTTTTACCCCTCTGACTCTTTTCAGTCTTAGTGGCTGCTTCAAGACCAGCCACCTGAAAGATATGGAAGGAATCAGCCAAATCTGACTTAGCGAGTACAGGTGGTCCTGTAAGAGTTCTGTATAGTGTGGTATGTGTGAGCAGGATATCATGGTGTACATATCATGTGGGGTGGATGGGGGCCAATTGTATTTGTGGTTTGCAGGGGTACGCATCTTTGTTGTGTGTCTGTTGTGTGTGGTATGATGTGCTGGGTGTGTGTACATGTCTGACAGCATGCGGTGTGTGCATTATGTATAGTTATAGTGTAACTGAGTGTCATGTTGAGGGATGTATGTATTCTGTGTATTCTAGGATGGACTTACAGATGTATGTAGTATACTTACACGCATGATGTGTGTGCTTGGGATACTGTGTAGTATGTGAAGACATTTGCATATGTGTGAGTACATGCATTTGTGGGGATTTAAGTGGTTCGCATATGTTTGGTGTTATGGTTCTCTGTGCAAGTAATATGTATGACACATGTATACCTGTATGGTCCATGTTTATACACGTATTATCTTTGTTGCGATGTGTGTATGCACATGTGTGTTTGTAAGATTCCTTCAAACCTCACCGCGGCATTTGTTTCACTCTCATCATGACTAATATTTGATTAAAAAATCTGTGAAATTCAGATTTAGCAATAACCCAAACTCACAGCTTATACTGCAAAGAAGAACACAGTTCCCAGCCTTTAGAATTCCAGCCCAAGAAATTTGTTTGTTGTTTTTTGTTTTCTGAGACAGGTTCTTGCTATGTAGTTCAGGCTGAACTTGAGCTTGCCATGTAGCCTAGGCTGGCCTCAAACTCGCAGCAATCCTCCTACTTCAGCCTCCTGAGTGCTGGGATCATAGTTTCCTACTTCTCTGTTGCAGAGAGGTCTCTCTAGCCCCTCATGACTCAGTGTTCCTTGAGAGGTCTGAGGGATTTTTCAGACACCGCTTCCTGTCCTGGCCTCTCACTGTCAGGGGCAGCATCTGATCCGTGCCCTTGAGTGCAGCCAACAAGGTCAGTCCAACCTAGTGGCTGCCTTACTGAGACGGTGAACAATAGGACGGGCAGGCTGGACCTCTGAGAGGGGTGAGGAGGGAGAACACCTGTGCCTCGCTTTGTTGTCTCCACTTTGGCAAAGCAAACAAAAGCCCATGATTTCCATATACACGAGGGCTTCTTTGTTGTAATATCTTGTCAAATAAATTGAGTCTTTAATGTGCAGCGTGTTTCCCATCCCCCCTGACTTTCACTATCAGGAAGCCCCAGGATCAAGGGACTGCACACACTCAATTTCACGAACCAATAAACACAGCTTTTACATTAATTACCATTTCCCACTCCTTGGAAAAGTCTACAAGAGTTATCAGGAAGGTGTTCATTATTGCCAGGCTTTATCTGATGGAAATAAATTTCTTGCTAGTCACGAGCTAAAGATTCCCAAATGAGGACCAGCTATCACTGGAGGGAGCAAGACCTACTGCACTCAGAGAGTCTCTCAAATGTTTTATTTGCAACATCTAGCTACGGGTAAAGTTTCCCCTTTGCATAGCTTCCCCTTTGTGGGGTGCCCAGCTCAACAGGATGCCAATATTTCTAGCTCAACCCTTGATACCCAGTTCATGCTCCTGTTGGTCAAAACCATACTATGTGAATCTGTGCCCTGGGCCATCAATGGGGGATCCAGTTTAGTATAATCTGATCCAAGCTGGATCAGTCGGTCTCTCTGGGGCCAAATGGTGAGGCCTGAGGACTCGCGTTCAGTGAAGCCAAGTCGAGTTCAGGTTAAGAGCTGAGATAGAGGGGACATTAGAGATGACCAAGACCCCAGAGTCGTACTTAGACCTGTCTTCCAAAACTCTAGGCTGTTCAATTCTTCTTTTAATTTCACCAACTTTTGATTGAAATCCTTCTTTTTTTCCCTTAAGTTAGAAAGAATTGGTTCCTTTTTATTACAACCTGAAAAATTTAAATTAATAGTTCTTTGGGAATACGGCTCAGAAATCAACAAGGAATTATATTTTTAACATATTGCGAAAAATAAGTCCTAAATCCTCTCAAAGAAAGGCTTTGACATTTTCATTAGATCTTTACCTTTCTCAGTCTCTTTTCACTTTCCCTCGACTCTCAAAACAAATTTCAAAGGACCTGAGAATTGATTGCACTTCACAGAGGGACTTGGTCTGCTTTGTACCAGAGTCTAGTTGCCACTGGGACACCTGGTAAAAGGCAAAACGGGAATTAAAGATCAGCGTTACAGACTCTCTTTAAGCGCCCGGAAGCCTCTCTTGATCCCCCTCACACGGTTTCCCAGAAAATTCACCCGCCACCCAGGCAGTGTGTTCCCAGAGATTTCCGTAAGCCACGCCGCAGCGACTTCCGTGCTCCTCGCGAGGACAGCGCTGGAGGGTCCTTCCCAGGGCAGTCCGGGGCTCAGCCCAGAGCGGTCCCTTCCTTGGGTGCTGTGTGTCGGCTCAGGGTGAGAGGGCTGCACTTCTTGTCTACCCTTCCTGGGTTCCTCAGAATTTTCTCCATTTCCTGCTAGCCGGTCCCTCGCCATACCAATCCCTTGCTAGAGTTTATCATTTTTTTTCATTGCTTCTCAGCCTTTTGGCTAAGAACAAGTGTATAATTTTTTTTTTTCCTCACACAGAAGGAATAAGTTTTTGTTTGGATTTTTTGAAATCCATCACATGGTTTGGTGAATAGAATCCTGTATTCCACATTTCAAAAGTGCTAGAGAACACAACTTCAAATGTTCTCATCCCAAATAATGTTAGGTATCTTGGGGTGATGGATATAATTAGCTTGATCTAATCACTGCACTAACGAATCATACCATCACTTTGTACTCCATAAATACATACAAATGTAAGTTATCAATTCCCAATAAAATATTGAAGAAAGAAAATTTCATACTGTTCCAATACCCATGTCCATTTTACTGTATTTTATCAAAATACAGGTCCACCACTGATGAGCAATTTCAAAAGGAAAAGGAGGGAAAAAATACTTCTTTTACAATAGTTTTCAAAACCTTAGGTTCAAGATGAAGTATAAATGAAGCTCTGCAGTTTTTGCTGCTCTTCAAATCAGAAGTTGAAAAGCTGTTATTAAGATGAAGATAAGAATAGATTGTAACTGGTATAATTATTCCAAAGACTTTGATGTGCAGTAAAGCACACACAAGATTAATCATCTCTGCCTATCTTTTGAGATCATATAGCCCTATAGAGGTTTTACAGAATTTTTTGGTATTTTGCAATTTTTATCCATATTAGTGTAATCATCACTGTATTTCCTAACATCTGTGACAATACTCAGTTAGGGAAACTTCAAGAAGACAGTCTAGAGAAAAAAGAAAATAGCTGTATTTAGATATGTTAATTTTTATTCAAGACTTGGTTTTAATATATATGCAAAATATGATAATGTGACTATATGATGTGTGATCAAAAAATATTGGTAACGTTTAAATATTTTTTTCATTACAGTGAAAGACATCTTGCCATTAATCCCCCTCAAAATACTCCCTTTCTTGGAACACACTTATCCCATCATTCTTGATACTTTCTGAAGCAAGTATAAGCAGTTCCGGAAGTCCTCTTTCATGTCTTTTCATGGCTGCCTTACATCCTAGATCAATTCAAAACATTTATGTGAAATAAATCATTACAGCTAGCTTATTCATTTTGCAACTTCTCACTTTCACTCAAAGTCAAAATGATCATGAAAGGTAAACATTTTAAATCAATTCAGCATACCAAGATAGCCACAGCTGTGCAACTGAAGACCCTCACAAAAAGGTCTTCCAGAATTGCTTCAGAAAGTGGCAAGAACGATGGGCTAAGTGTTTTTGGAGAGAGTGGGAGTATGTTGAGGGAGATTAACGGCAATGTGTTTTACTGAAATAGCTTCTAAAATTTAAACCTTCACTGTATATTTTGATCATGCCACATCTATCCTTAGTTCCCAATATATTTACCTTTTTTAGTTCGCTCTAAAATTTGATATTAATACATTTGCTAGTTACTGTATACTTACTAAATAACAACTGTGTACACATACCTGAGCTAGTCTTTGTAGATGATACAGAAATAATATGAGATACCGTTCTATATTTCATCATGTGTTCCCATTTCAGGACTGTGAAGAATGCAGGAAAAACAATGGAATATATTCCCTGGTATAAACTTCAAATATTCCAGAAGATCAGAAAATACAAGAGTTCAGTAAGTGCTGAAGTGAATCAAGTCACAGTGAAGGAGTCTTTGAGCTGGTCCCCACTATCCAGTGACTAAGATGATGTGGTTTGAGAAATAGCCACAGGAGCACAAAGCCACTCAGACCTAGAAATACTATAAACCAAGAAAATGCCTAGAAAGATCTAGGCTGCTCCTACATAGTGCCACTTTGAAAATGAATGTGAGATGCCTGCTTGATCACCATGCCTACCACATAAATCTTGCCCATCTTTTAGATTCCAGAAGATGCCACTAGGAAAGGAAGAATGAGTATTCTCAATTTGCTTCCTCCTCCTGTTTCAGTTTGGTAACTTTTTCTTCAGCTGTTTTTCTTTCACTGCTAAGTAGACACATGATTTTCAAAGAAAAAAGGAAAAGATTTTGAGGGGAGAGCAAGGATAAATTTGTTTCCAATTCTGTGTGTCTTACAAACATATTTCGTTTACTATAATTCTCCAGAAAAAGAAATAAACTATCCCCATAATGACAGACCCCCTTAAATTTCTTTTCAAACATGAAAAGAAAGTGATTTTTGACATATTATGTGTCTTCTCAGTCACGTGGTGCTAAATATAATGGTACTATTATAATATAATATAATGGTACTATTGTTGGAAGAAAAGAATCAAGGAACACTAGAGTTGTACTCTAGATTTAAGGATTAGATTGGCTGGTGGTGTTTTGTTTTGTTTTTCAAGCCTGCTCTTTACAGTATTTCGGTGCTTTTCTTGCAGATAGACCATTTTTTTCTTAAATTGCAATTGAGACCTTTGTTTTTACAACTGCAAGTTCTCTACTTTTTGTTATCTCCTCCTTTTCTACTGACCCAAGCCAACACAATAAATAACTAAATGCATTAGAATTGTGTCTAGAGAAAGAGTAAAGAGGTTTTGAGTGAAAATGTGAATTATTCTTCATAAACATTAGGTCTTCCACATATATTCCTGATCTTGATTTTTAGTTTTAAAAGTATACTAAAATGTTTAATAATTTATCATAGAAATTTGAAAAAATAGAAAATCTAACTGAGCACAATGGCATTAGAGAGAATTTGATTTCTGTATCTCAGAAAAGCTGAGGCTAACAGACCGATTCTAAGTAGTTCTGTCAGCTGGTGCCTGTTATTACTCATTTACAAGACTTTAAGGGCCTCTCTGGCTCCCGGGAAATGTGAATCCTCATTTCTGCAGTCTGAAAGCTGACATTCTCCCCAAATACCCTACTCTGCTCATCAGCCACCCTCTCCCAACACCACAGAATCCATGTTTACGAGGTCAGTGCCAGGCAGAGAACTACACACTTTAACGATGCTCATCCCTTATTAATTTTCTGTCCTTCAAATTCTGGCCCTTTTCAAAAGCAGAAAGCCACCCTTAATTTAGACAAATGTATTATATTCTAGGTAAAAAATTGTTGTTACTTTCAATCTTAAGAAACCAGGTGTATTATAGTTATTTCTTGATCAGTGGTTCCAGTGGCAATAAAACTATTAAGAAAAATATTGTTCGGCCTTGATTAAAATAAGAGAAAATATACCATATTATGGTTTCTAATAAGCCTTGGGAAGAGGCATTCTGCTGATCTAAACTGGGATCATAGTGAACAAAGGGCAATGATAAAAGATGATCCTACTGAACAGAAAGCCACTCAATTTATATCTCTATGGTCCTGTCTTATTATCATACCGAGAACGAGCAGTATGCACCCTGAAATATTTAACTGTTAATCATAAAGTTCCTGTTTAAAGTCTCAGAAATAGAACCCTCAACCAAAAAAGCATATAAGGATCACAAACCTCATAAAAATTTGATTTATGAAACAAAATGTATTCCCATAATTGTAAAAGAATTTTTATCCCTGTAACATTTTTTATTTGGACATCACTCATCACCTCCTGTTATCAGATACCTTACACATTTGCATCTAGTTTTTTATTTTCCTTGAAGATGCATGAAGTAAAATGTGTCTAAATTTAACCTAAATAGAAGCACATTTTTCCCATATTCCTAAATACTGGCATGCCAGCTAACTCACGATAATACTACTTTATTACTCTGCCAAATCCTGAGAAAATAAGTGAATGGTATGTTCCATCCATTGAATTATTGTTTGGCACCTATAATGTGCCAGGTAAACACGGTCAGCTCTTCCTCAACACAAAATTTATTTAACTTTACCAACCCGTTAATTCTGGTATTCTATTCTTCCTACTGTTTGAAGCATTACAACATGGTGATAGAAAAATTAAAGTTGGTTCTTTTTAACATCCTTACTTGGCAAAATAAAATTTTGGATGCCTGGTATCAGATTCATTTTTGCAATTTTATTGCTCCACGGAATCCCAAGAGGCCACACCATTAATCTTGTTTCTTCCTCTCCAGACTATCACTGTGTATCTAGTACATAAACCCTGAGGTCCCAATTTGTTCACTGAATAAATGACTGCTGAATGGACAGATGGGTGGCTAGATGGGAGAATGGATGAATGATGGTTCCATATCTCTAAGTTAAGTTAGTGATTAGAATGACTCAAAATTGGCCTAAAACAGGAGACAAAGACATGCCAGATGGACCTGAACTGAACAGCACCTAATTATTATTGGGTTTTATTAGTTTATATTATCACTGCTCCTAGCACTTTGTTGGCACTAACTCATTTAGATACCCAAATTGATCTCAAAATGAAATAGTTTTATAACCTCATTTTACAGAGAAAAAATTGAACGTCAGAGTTCAGAAATGTTTTTAAGAGGCAGAGTCCCAGAGTCAGTTCTCAATACCATTATGCTGCTTCTCTTTGACAAGAAAAGTAAAAATAAGCCAGAAAGGAGTGCAGAAAATATACCTGGAGTTCCTAGTTCTTACACACTAACCTCACTCTCCTATGGTTTGTGCTGGAAATTCTAACTCATGATAATGCTACTCTATATTTGTCTCAACATGAAGCCAAGTTTATATTTATTTTCAAATTTTAGGCTGCTGTGTTATTTTAGGCCCCTGTCGTAGGGTCTTTTCTATCCTCTTACAGGGCCAAGCTTCCATTATCCACACCCAGAACTACGTTAATTCCAATCAGTGGACTCATTTAGTACCTCATACTCTTAATCCCACTATAATACACCCTTGATCGAGCCAGCTCCAAGAGGTCCCACCTATGAGCCCGTAAGCCTTGGGGGACATCTAGCTACAAGCCATCACAGCATTGCATCCTGCCCTCAGTAGGAACCTGAAGATGTTTGCTGAGTCAGCAGTTGCTGAGAATGGCATCCCACAGGTGCACACTGCTGACCTACGCAGCTGAAGAAATCGAGCACGAGGTTGAGCCAAAGGACCATTCCTGACATAAAGGGACATCTTGAGGGCTGAAAATAAATACACATAAAAATCACCTGAGGTTCTGAAAACTCAATCCATTATACCGGAACAACTAGGGAAATACATGTGCACTGAACAAAATCCTCATTAGACCATGTTTTCTCTGTGTACTGGAAACAAGAGTACTTATCCAGTGGCTGTTCAAAGTTATATAATGTATTGCCATGACAACTATTTCTTCAACAATAACATTATGAAAACCACAATTTTTCCAGCTGGCAGAAGAAGCCTTATCGTTTCCTATTCAGAGTGAATTTAATGTTCACCCTTTGGCAGTCACCACAGACAAGGCACCTGTCTACCGATGCAGGCACCCCTACCTTGAAAATGGGGTGCACCAGAGGACTACAGGAAGTGTCCAAGCATCAGGAGGAAACACATAAATGATGCCGAAGTTCCATGCTTACACGCAGATGTCTAAATAACTCATAAACAGCGAAATTAACTATGTGTGTATGTGGGGGCGGGGGGGTTGTACCTACATTCGTAATCAAGAAAATGAAAAAGTAATAAAAGAAATGTACTCTAAAGGAAAACATGCTGCAGTATGGAGGACTGCAGTACTGACGCATTGCTTGGTTACAGTCTCCAGCCACCCGCTCCCCACACCTTGGAAACTTTCTCTTCTCCAACCTTTCCAAGCCCCTCTGAGTTCAGGATCTCTGGATGTGCTGTACCTTCTGTTTGACTTTGACTTCATAAAATTAGAATAGATTAGATTGGCTTATTTTTTGTCCTCATTCATTTAATTGTTTTTTAGCTCCTGCCATGTACCGAATCCTGAGCTAGGTTTCAGATCAACAAGACAGGTGCTGGTGAAAACCTCATAATGAGGAAACTGGACAGATAATTAGGAGACAATGCAGAGTCTTCTGCCAAAACTAATCTAAATAAATAAAACATTGCAGGAACTTGGCAGAGCCAAAGAGGAAAATGAAGGTGCTCAAGCTGAGGCTTTGGGAAAAAGAAGGGAAGAAGGGAGGGAAGAACACATGTCAAGCAAGAGAACTTGGCGCGTCTGAGGAAAGGAACAGTTCTCTGGGGCTGCAAGAGGGAATACAAAGTGAGGGCCAGGTGCGAGACACCAGGACAAAGAGGTGGGCTCGACCCAAAAGGCGCCTGTGCACGATGGCTTTAAACTCCTCAAAGACTCTGAAAGGCATTTGAAGGATAGACTGGAGATGAGAAGGGGACCTGGGGAAGGAGTAGGGGAGTAAAACTGACCAATGGGCATCTGAAATGAATAAACATTTCTCAGATGAAGAAATAAAAATAGCAAATAAATATATGAAAAAATGTTCAACATCACTGGTCATTCAAGAGATGCAGATCAAAACAATACTAAGATACCATCTCACTCCAGAAAGAATAGCTATTATCAAGAAATCAACCAATAACAAGTGCTGGCAGGGCTGTGGGGAAAAAGGAACCTTCCTCCACTGTTGGTGGGAATGCAGACTGGTCCAACCACTGTGGAAATCAGTGTGGAGATTCCTCAGAAAACTACAACTAGAGGTTCCATTTGACCCAGCTATTCCTCTGCTTGGTATCTTCCCAGAAGAATTAAAATCATCATATCACAGTGATATATGCACAACCATGTTTATAGCAGCACAGTTTGTAATAGCTAAATCTTGGAAACAACCTAAATGCCCAACAACTGATGAATGGCTAAAGAAGATATGGTTTTTCTACACAATGGAGTACTACACCGCCATAAAGAAGGATAAACTAGAGTTATTTGTATATAAATGGATATTCCTTGAGAACATACTATTAAGTGAAATAAATCAGACACTTATCAGTACACATCGAATTGTTTCTCTGATGTGAGAAACCAAAGTGTAAATAAGGACAAAGGGGTATAATAGGTACTATGTTAAAAAAAAAAAAAGATAGTATTCAAAAGAGAGGAGAACTAGATAGGGAAAAGGGGGATAAAGAAGGAAGGTTAAAAGAAAAGTAAGATGAAAGGGAAAAAATGGAAAAATGTAAATAAACTTGTTGCAAATAGAGAGGGGTGGGTGAATGGAAGGGAGGGGAGGGGAAGAGGAGGGAAAACCAAGATACATCATGTACAGGTACAAAATAACCATGTTGACTATGATCATTATGTATACAATGCACCAATACATGTTCTTGGTTAAAAAAAAAAAAAAACTGACCAATATGCAATGTTTATCTGTACCAATTGGCCAAGATGAATGTAGCTACAATATTACATGTTGCAAACATGTAGCATGAAAATAAATAAATTTTAAAATCCTTTGAAACACACAGAGCTTCTTCTTTCATAAAATTTACTCCTGACTTCAGCACAGGAAGTATAAAGAAACATAGTTTTTCGGAGGCCCTGGCAGCCCCCATCTCTAACTCTGCACACAGCCTAAAGTCGGTCTTGAGCTGAGACCTTTTGCAATGACATCTGAGGACAGTACAGAGCTCTTTAAGGAAGCAAGAACTCAGTAAATAAATCAGAGTTGTATGACCAAGCATGAGTTTCATTTTTGCTTCAGTTTTTTCTTTTTAGATTACTCTGGCTGTGAAGCAAAAGGGACAACCTAGCCTAGGGCAGCGATGCTGATGAGAAAGCCAGCACATCGGGATGATAGAGGAGGTATGATTTTTGTTGTGGTCTTATAACATTTTCCACCCATCTCCTATATTCCTCAGCACAAGCTTTTGGCCTCCAAGCCTCTGGGAAAGAAATATGTAATCACAATATTTCCTCCTTATCGAGTTTCATTTTCTGTAGTTTCAGTTGCCCACAGTCAACCAGTAAATGTTAAATGAAAATTCCGGAAATACATAATTTGCGAGATTTACAGTGCACACTGTTCTGAGTAACATGATGAAGTCCTGCTCTGTCCTGTGCCCCTTTGCCCAAGCTGTGAATCGTCCCCTTGTCCAGCAGCTGCTGCAGATCTGGGCACCTTTGCTGGCAGTTAAGGGCGCACCATGTGCTAATGGTGCCTTCAGGCCTGCTCGGCTAACGTGTAAAAACCTCAGTTCACTCCAGGCAAGAAAGAAATCCACAGGGACAGTGGAGAGACCTCCCCAAACGGGAAGGAAGCCTCGATTCAGAGGCAGAAACAGACCAAAAGTTTCACGTGTCTGAAGCGTAAACAATATAGGAGAAAAATATAAGTTTTCTTTTTTAAAAAAGCAGTGACTACAAAATCAAGAAATTAATTTAGAGGGAGAAAATAAACCACAAAATTATGAAATATGAATGCATATTTAAATGGAAAACATTGTAAATCCATAAATATAATTTTTTTAATGTCATACACATCTCTATCACGTGGTTTTATTTACATCATTCAGCTGCAGATTCGTCATGTTTCTTTACGCGACGGTCGGGCATTTTCTATAGAAATGGTATATAAATCATTCTTAGTATGGTCGATTGGAGGTCAGTGTATTATTGTCTTCAGTTAATATTGAAAATTGAGAATAATTTCAGCTTTACACGTTCTTTTGGTAAAATTATATACAGTTCTGAATTCTCAGATGCAGAAAAAAATTCTACCAAGTTTCTTTTGTACATGAGCTGCAAGATTCCAGGTCATTTCCAGTTTCCTTTTGTCACAGCCAATTTTAAACACTTTTTAAATGCTTGACAGTCACTGACCAGTTCGTCATTGATGTCTTCACTGTAGTGTTGTAATAGGCATTCCTATGACCATTGAAGTCACTATTTTCTGTCAAAACAGCGAGAAATTAAAATCTTCTTCCACTGTCTTCATGAGTCACTTGTCTTCATTAATTGGATTATTGCACAGTCCAAGGGCACAGGCATTGCCTCCGTTTATCACTTTCACACAGAGAGAACTCTTAGCTCATAGAATAATGAAAAGTCACTCGCGAGGTTTCAGTGTGAACAGAAACACACAATGACCAGCTAATCACATTTAGTGTAAACTACAAAAAAGTAATAAGAGTAGTGTCTAGTTTGCTTACTTCATTTGACATTTCATTTTTACACATTTTTCTGTTCTTTCACTCTGATAAAGGCTTTGGAATAATGAAGTCACTCCAAATTAATTGGCTTCTTCATTTTGACATTTTTTCAAGTCCATGCAAAAGTCAATCGAATGTAGTGATTTCAGTCATCCACATTATTTAAATAATTATCACTATTTAAAGAACATCATTTTCCATTGTCCCCTCTGAAGGGCAAGTCTTTTTCACTTTAAAAGTTTGACAGACATAACTTCTGTTTTAAATGCTTTAAAACAATAATAAACATTAATCATGAAAGCTTTCTTCTAGGCACTCGTCTGGTGCATTGCGTTTGATTGATGTCTAATTCCATACTTCCTTGTTTGTAGGATCCTTTTGACTTTCAGAAAGTTGTGCCTGCCTATTAGAACACTTTATAAATTATAAAATATATACAATATCTTGTCTTGAACTCACTAGCTAGCTCGTATAACAATTCAAACTTTCTTTCTTTTGTTGTTGTGCATAATACCAACTTGAAAATTATTTATATCTCTATAGATATTACTTGCAAGATTTGGAGGAAAAATGACCTTTTGTTATTAGACAGCACTGATGGAAATTTATCAGGACGGCCATAGTACTTATTAAATTCAATTAATTTCCCAATAAAGCTGCTACAGATTATGTTTTTATTTGCTATTTCCTTTTTTTCCCTTCTACTGTTCATTTCCAGTTTGGGAGTTTATTAACTTCATTATGCTTTCTGTTGTTACTCTTATTATCTGTTCACATTTTTATTTGTTTTGCCTATCATGGCTATGTTTCCCTTATAATTTTGACCCTCAGAATTGTTAGCTGCAGTTGCAGTTGAGTTTGTTTATTTCTTGGTCAAGTTTTATCCTTTTTGTGCCAAATTGTCTTTTGCCAAAATTGTCTTTTTATTCTGTGTCTGGCTTCCACTCTCCCCATATGAATTTTTATAGAACTAACAGTTCCAGATAACAATGTACAGAACTAATCTGAAATTAAAACATATACAGAAACAATTGAAATTCATTTTACTTTTAGTCTGCTGCCATGTTGTAAGAAGCTTTCTACTTATATAACTTTATAATATTAAATGCACTAACATTTTAATGAGTATGTATAGCAGCTCTATCGCTGGATCACTGATTCTTTGGGATGCTCTGCTGGCCTGGTACTTTTGTATGCCAGTTCATCAGGGACCTCAAACTACCGAAAGACAATATACCCCAGATGCACAATTTGAAGCAGTAATATTAGGATGAACAAAATATATGATTTCACATATAAAAGTGCTTAACATTTATAGTATTGCTACATAAAGAACACATATAGAATTCTACAAATACCAACATTTTGATAAATATATTTTTAAGATTTTCACTTTTAAAAGAAAAATCCATGTGATGTTCAAATGACTATTTGTTGTGTTAACAAGTAAATTCCTTATTTTTAAAGTATCTTGATGAAGCATCTGTAGACTAGCTTCTGGTTCCAAGTTTCCACAGCTCATTTCTCCTCCAGGATGCATATACTTCCAGTGGCTTAGGCATGTTCTCACTCAGTCAGCCTCTGGTCCAGAACCACCGTTTGACAATGCTGACCAAGGAGTGGGAGAATCCATGGAAGTCGCTCCTACTCTCAGACAGCCAGCAGGAAAGTGCTCATGTACCGATGGTACTGGGTGTGATTTCATCTAATAATTCCCCAATTCAAATGTCACTTAATGTGATTTCCAAATGTCACCCAACACACGAAAGATCCCTAATGTGTGAAGAAATTAGTGGTCTCAACTAATCATGGATGAAATATTTCACTTCTGAAAATTTTGCACAAACACATGACCATGTGAACATATAGCTAGAGCCTTTCCAATGACCCAGTAAGGGCCTTTTGCAACTGAGGGGTCTTGCAACTAGTTTTATTACCTTTCTAATAAATCCACTCTTAGAGGAATGCAAACCTCAGCATCAGAATGTGAGCAAACCTGCCATGCCCAGCAGGGACTCAGAGTCCTCAGGGGCTGAGATCTTAGTAGCAAAACGTGGCCTCACCTGTGATTCATGAAAGCCATGTGCACACTGTCTGCTAAGGACGTCAAAAACCTGGAGAGTTGTGATCTTACAGAAAATTGGAGGGGCCACTTTTAACTCAGGTTTCGGTCATTACTATTGCTTTTGGTGTTGTTTTCTAATTCACTGGGCACTTCCTGTTCCCCAGAAATGGCCAACTTGTCACTAGCCTGGCAAGAAGGGGTTCAGGGTAGACTCTGACAATAAAGAAATGTACTACATCTTGCATGCCCAGGGCTGAGTTCGTTGCCTACTGATACGTTATTTCCAAAATCCATCTCGATAAACAGAGACATTAATGACAAGCGTATCTTCATATAGAGAAATGACTCTAGCTAAAGAAAGTATTAAAGACATCATTTTCATTGTGAAAAAATTCAAAGGATAGTCATGATGCTCCTAGTGATACTTACTGATATTTTCCTTTAATCAGCACTATAAAAAGTGACTGGTTTCCAGTTTCGTAGTTAGATTTTTTTCATCATATAGGCCAAAAATCAGAATGGAGACATTTTATTGAAAAAGCACTGTACACTGCTTTGCACTTGGGTTTTTCCAAGGCCGTCTTCTGTGCAGTAATCAGAGACCCATGATTGGTCTTGTACCTCCATGAACATTTCTGGATAGAATCTCCGTGTTTACAATATGCCCCTAGTTTCTGGCCAGCACTGAGAAAATGGCAAGTATTGCATCCACAGTTTCTGAAAAAAAATCACCATAATATGTTGTTACAGAACCTACTGCCTGACAAATAATCAGTTCCCTGAAAATGATCTCACTGAGTAGAGCTCCCAGCACTAACATACAGATCATATATTTGCTAGCCAGTTCGAAACATGACATATTAAGAGCTATTCCAGCATGCAGAAACCATTTCGGCCTGTGACTAGTATGCTGCTACAAATAGGGCAACACTTGTAGGGAATCAGAAGAGGAGAAAAGTGGGGATCAGAAGAGGGGAAAAGCGGGGATGTGTACACTGCCACTCTAATTTTCTGGAGAAAAAGTCTATGTGTCTGAATCAAAACAAATGGTACATGAAACAAAATGTTAGTAATAACTATTTGCAAACTTAAGTTCCAGTTCTATTATGCCACAGGGCAAATGTGTATTGATTTTCATTCAGATTTTTTAAAAAGCTACGATGCTTTGCTATAATTTAAAGGACAACAGCATTGCAATGTTTTCTTCTCCCAAGGAGACTGATCTCTAGCACCTATAAGAAGCCTGTATCATTACAAGTGTTTTTGTCACTGTGAGTCTGTAACATTATGCTGTATACACTGGGATCTAGAAGGAACAGTCAGTGCTCAGCAGCAGAGGTGAGAAAGGCCTGAGGTAGATCACTCTGCTCACTCTCCTCTGAAGTCATAGGTGTCTCAGGCAGAGAGAGGACTGTAAAACTGAGATGATTTTTCTCAAAAACTAGTGATCGCAAGTCTGTGCCAGGCTCACTGATTGGATCACCCTCCTCTACCAAGAAGGTGGCAGTCCCCAAAGCTGGAGCTGGGCCATCTCGAAGCAATGATGCTGTTCCATTGCTCAAGGAGGCCTCTTCTCCAGAACAATGGTGCACAGCGTCTTAGTGTGTGCACAACCTGAGCTCTGTCACTTTGTGACTTTGTGCAAGTGACACGTACACCTCTCAACGTCTCCCCCTTTTTGTTTATAAAGATGTTGCTATTAGTATTTTCCTTTCATATTAAGCAAGATAGGATGTGTTAAATGCCTGGCTCAGAATACAGGTTAACACTGTGTTCCATTTCCTGGTAGGAGCTGATAGAGTCTTCAGGTTTGTGGCACCCACTGAGCCATTCTCAAAGTTACAAGTCACTCATCTAACATCCGAGGAGCACCAACTCTGTGCCTGGTGCTGGGATGGACACTGGGGATAGACCAGTGGGCAAGACATGGACCCTGCTAACTGTTCTGGCTGGCTCAAGGAGAACTGAAAGACAAGCAAACAGAAACAAAACAATCGTCATGCTTCACAAAGTGAGAAATCATCCACTTGAAATTATTTAGAACTAAATAGGGCAAACAGCTTTATGGATTTTTTTTTTTAACACTGAAGGCTATAATTCAAATAAATCAACCCGCCTTTTGAAGTCTTGAGGCGTTTTCTCAGGAGTCTGAATTATAAGGTAAGGTCCCTGCCTTCCATTGTTGTCCCCTGCTATGTTTCTGAAAGCTGGTTAACCTCCATTGTCCTGTGATTCCATTAAACACCCAGTTCATCAAAATAATTCTGTATTCTGAGTCTGTGAGCCTCCCTGTTATTCACTTTCTTCTGCAGAGAGAAGATTCATTCCTCCTGTAGGTTGGAATGTTGCAGGCATCACAGTCAAATTGGATTTCCCGCCACAAGTGAATAAATTACCATTCTGTTTCCCAAATGTGGACATCATCACTTCAACCGACTAATTGTACTAAGTGCCTATGATGAACCAAGTGTTGTTCTTTGTGATGGAGAAAGAAGAATGAATAAAATCAATAAACTTTAAGTCTCCTAGGTCTTTGGAGTTTACACTCTGATTATCAGAGATACTAGTAATTTTTCCATTCTTCAAGAAGTTGGCTATGGTATAAAAAAACGTAAAACCCAAATACTGAATTATCCTATTTTATCAGTTCTTAAGATGTGGGTTTTTTTTTTCTTTTTAACTTATCTAAAATCAAGATACATCTTATAATCAACAGACTTTTCCAGTAACTGTCATTTATGGCATAATTGAGGAGATCCATTTGTTATTCTAATAAAAACAAGAAAGCAGTTGCATGCTGAGTTCTAGAACAAATAAATCTCAAATTTCTAAAATTTAAAATAATAAAACTCTAGTTCTCTTATTCCAAGGCAAGTGTTCCTTACTGGGTAGCTCTCTAAGGATTAATTCTGGGACTAGCCTCAGAGTGAAGGCCCTTCGATCCAGAGTTTCGGTTTTCCTTGGATCATTTCTACTCCGGCCAGGCTGAAGGAAGAGCAAGTGGAGGACTATATGGGGAGGACTCAGAGGCTGATCACAGCATACCTGCCAACATCCTTTGGGACCAGGACCCAGCCACAAGGACACACATCTGCACAAGGGTAGCTAGAAAAAAAGGGTCAGCTACAAGTACAGAAAGAAAAGGAGATAAGTTTGTTGACCAGCCAAGTGGCCTCTTCTATCCACATCCGGAATGAATTTTCATGCTTTTCGTCTCCTTTGATATTTTCAGGAGCATGAACTGGTGAAGTGTCTGCCAAGGTCATCTTAGCATTCATCCTCTCTCTCTTTTTAAGGAGTGTGGGAGCATTAGCCTTTTACCACAATGCAGTTTCCTACGTATTTATAGCATTAGGGGGAACAAGCTCACCGTGTGAATTTATCAAGATATAAAAGGTCATGTCTTCTCAAAAGAAAAAACAAAACTTTACCTGTTTAAGCCTGCAGTGCAATTATCCAGTCAGTAACTACTAATAAGTGATCTCATTCATGCAATAGTCTCTCAAAGATATTGAAGTAAAGAACTAGTCAGTGATGTTCAGGAGCTAATATGGCCACAGTTTAAAAACTGACCCACATAAAGCAACCAGAAAACAGTTTGTTAAACTGTGCACTGTTGCCTTTACATTGAAATGGTGTTTAAAGGACATTGTGATTGGCGTACATGAAATAACCTGTCACCCCCTTCATATTTTCAGCGAGAGAAGGCTTGAGGTCACTCTCCAGACAGTGGGCTCTAAGTCAGCACTGCAGGCCAACTCTATTATTTCCTCTCTCTCTTTTCCTCTCTGTCCCTCCCCTGGAACACCCAAGTATGTGAGTTGCTAGGTCTAGACTTAGAATAAGAAATAAAATTCTCTACTCCAGCCTACTGCTACCCCAGCCAATATCAAAACTCTGCTTTGGAATATCATGTGTTTTCCCAAACAAATATAGTTATGCTTCATTTCCTGTGTATTGCTTTTGTACCTAAATTTAATAAGCTAGAATTAAAGGGCAACCTGCCCTGAGAGTAAGAATCAGGATCTGCAGAGGGAAGTCCATAAGACCTTGATTTTGCGTAGAAGGCAAGTATGAAAACTGAGAAGCGCGCCTGGTAGGTTACACTTGGTAGTAAATAGAGCCTCTTAGCACTCTTTAATTCAGTTTGCCCTCTCATTTACGCCTCAAAACAACTTTCTGCAAAGGGTATTTTTTGGCAAATGGGAGATTGAAACACAAAAATGTAGTGACTAGCCCAATTCTACATGCTGGACGATCATACCCTTTCTCTTCTAAACCAGGAAAACTTTTGAGAACAAAAGGAGCCATTCATAATGACAGTACTGAGGGGCAGGTGTAAATTGAGACAGTCCTAAGCAAGTTCTAAGCAAAGCGGGATATGTTGTCCCCACAGGGAATAGAGTATGAATTTAAACATAGAACTCTAGCCCACACATTTGATGTTTGTTCTTCTACGCTGTATCCAGCTTTTCAGTCTGGATAACACTAAGAAGTTCGTGTGGAAAACAGTTCTTAGTCCATCTATTGTGATTTGAATGTGGTTTGTCCCCCAAGGGTCCCTACTCTGGGAAATTGGTCCCTACTCTGAGAACTTGGTCCCTGGTGCAGCTGTGACCGGAGGTAGAACTTTAAGAAGCAGGATCCAGTGGGAGGAGCTTAGGTCAAAGAGCCGCAGGCCTTTGAAAGTGATTAAAGTATTTCTCATGGGACACTGGTTAGTTGTCATGAGTGTATCCTTATAAAAGCCTGAGCCTGGCCCCAGCCAGTCGCCCTCTGACTTCCTGCTTCTCGAGATCCCTTGCTCCTCCCACGGGCTCCCTTACCACTGCCACCTGCCATAACATGATGCAGCCAAGAAGGGCCTCACCAGGGCTGAGCAATTCAGGTTCCTGGCCCTGGGACCTCCAAAACTGTGAGCTAGATAAAGCTCACTTTCTTCATAGGTAGGCTGCCTTGAGTATTTCATTTTGGCAATAAAAATGAACTAATAAGCCATCCTAGAAGACGATGTTTAAAATAAGCTTTTGAGGATTGCAAATAATGTTTGCAGGATCTAAACCAATACCAGAAAATGTTCAGTAAAAGTCACAGGTGTTTAATCCATATAAAAGAGACAAACTAAGCCTTAATTGCAGGGAATTTATTTTTATAGTAAAAATCAAGGGGAATATAGATTTAATCAATTCCATTTTACACCTGATGGAAGATATTGGACACAGGACTCCATGCTGTGGCCAGTGATGTGTGTGAACAAAGGCAATTGCCACCAATGGTATGTGTGTATGGCAGAGAGTTTGTCCCCTGGACTTGTGAATAGAGTGATCATGTAAGTCATCATCCAAACCAGAATGTATTTGAGAG
Organism: Hystrix cristata; assembly: GCA_004026905.1. Lineage (NCBI taxonomy): Eukaryota > Metazoa > Chordata > Mammalia > Rodentia > Hystricidae > Hystrix > Hystrix cristata. The sequence goes on from PVJO010002671.1 coordinate 128,529, forward strand.
TAAAAAATACTTCTACCAGTAAATGTATGAGGAAAACAGATAGAAATCTACTGCCCAGGGCAAACTGAGGTGTATGGTCACCCTTTAAAAAGGAAGGGGAGGCTTTACCTCCTTAGCCACCGCAGTCTCTAAACAGGGGGAAGCCAAGACTTGTGTCTGCCTCACAGGTCTACCTTTGCTTTTATAAGAAAGTTGCAATTAATAAGAGTTTTTCCAGAAAATACATTATTTCCTTTTTTATTACATTAAAATACTGTTTAGAAATGGTTCTGATTTCTATAATTATGGGAAGATCTCTAAAAGGCAAAACAATCGTAATTTCTGGATATGCTTTTGACAAAAATAATGCGAATGTTTAATTTACGTATTGTTCAATGTTTGTTTACTTATATTACTAATAATATGTCTGCTTTAGACTATAACAATGTTACATAAAAACAGCTTCTTCACCCAATAATACTGCTGAATAGTTCTTTAGAAATAAGTATAATCACACATTAAGGGAAATGACCAGTTGTCAGATGGAACAATAGACCCAGTTAGCCTAAAGTTTAATTCACACGACTTTCCTGTAAGCAAACCAAAATCTGGACTTATTAGTAATAGCTATCTGCAATTACCTTATTTATTTTTCAGTTATTAAAAAGAGTGAAATTTCATCCAGAAACCACTTAGTAAAATACAAACAGGGAATTACATATTGAAAAAACTTAATTTGTTGACAAAAATGCAGAAACTGGTCATCCATTTGCACATATCACTCAAAATACATAATTCACTTTGGTCATGTTGTTTTGGAAGCCTGAAAACCAGAAAATCCCTGCCCCCAGAACAATTTCACCCACAGCTGCTCTCACACACTTGCCCAGATCTGATTACCTTCCGAACAGGAACAAGGATCCTCTGGGTCTCGCGGTGGCTTTCATAGTGCCCTCTGGGGAGCAGTGACGGAGGCGAGCCCTTTAGCTTCATGTTGGATTTGGGCCAGGACATCATCTTTGCCTGTGCTTCATGTTACTACTGGGTACATAAAAATGCTGATCTGAATCCTTGCTACCAGCAGTGTACCCCAAACTCTCAAAGACTCAAACGTAAGTAGAATAAGAAAAGAGCCCAAATGTGTTCTGCACCCAAAACCTCCAGAGGACATAGAGCAAGAAGACAAAGGAGTACCCCCAATGAAGCACTACGGTAAAAGTAAGTCTCTAATAACATGATTACAAGAACTATCAGAGTAACTGGGTCTATCCTTCTTCCTTGATGGTGCTCCGGTATTTATTCCACGGACTTAGGTTAGGCCGTTCCTCATCTTTTGGAGGCTGACATAGAGACTCGCACTCATGGATTCTCCACTTCCCTGGGAGCCATGAACACAAGTGATTCAGTCCAGCGTTCTCATTTACAGAAATGCTTATTTGGCAAAATGTCCCGGTTCCCTTTGTGTTGAAAGAAACCATCACACTCAGGAACATAAGGCTATGACCATTCCATTAGGCTCACAGATTCTATAGGTTGGGATTGAGGAAATCGCTTCCACATCAATGTCTGGGGCACTGGCCAAAAAGACTCGCACTCCTGAGAGGTGGAAGAGTCGGGGTGAGAGGAGCCTCTTCTGCGATGGCATCTTTGCTCACACGTTTGGGGCCTGGGGTGGAAGACTTGAAAACTGGACCAGAACATCTACACTTTATTTCTCCTTGTCACCTGAGCCTGGGTGCTGAGTGAATGACCTATAAAGAGTTCCAACCTGAAAGGCAGAAGCCACACAGAGGGCACAACTTGCCCTGCGTACCTCTGGCCAAAGCAGTTACAATCCAACTAGACACAGCAGGAGAAAGGCCTCGTCTCCTAGGAGGGGGAGTGGCAAAGAATTTTGAAGCCATGTTTTAAATCTCTCATGTAGGATATTTGCAAGTATCTGCTTTTCCCCTTCAGCCTCCTCATCAGAGTTGCATTTAAGAAGGCCATTAAAACCACCACAATAACTGCCACTATGAGCTTCATTTTCAAAATATTGAACAAGATAAGAGATACTTTGTGTCATAAAAAGAACATTGTTGCAGTAGTTTAGCTACCTTCCAGGTGGTAATGGGGGCTGACGGGCAAACAAGGAGTACAGAGAACACTGACTCCAAATCACTGATGCTGGACAACACTCAAGACAAACATGGTCCATTTCTGCCCGATGGTCTGCCCCTTCTCCTGTCCACTCCTGCTAATAATGGTGCTTTGAGCAGTCACGGCCCAACCCGCTGAGACCTTAATCCATTCCCGGGGATGGAAACCACAACTTCTCACTCTGATCTTCAGTCTTGCATCAGCAGTCATTTTCCTCTGCCCCTCTTCCACTGGTTAAAAATATGTTCAATGAAGACAAAGAGTTAAGTGGTTTTAGGATCTTGAATCAAAGCCATTAGCATGATGGTCTTCAATCTTAGTGTCTGGGTCCCAGAAGTCTGATAGCCCTTTTGTTGTTCATGGTGCTGTGTTATTGCCAACAGTGGTTGTCTTAGTCAGTTTGTCACACCTTTATTTCTTACAGTTCTGGAGGTTAGGAAGCCCAGAGCGAGGTCCCAGAGCTCTCTGATGAGGACAGGTTTTCTGATTTGCAGAGGACTGCTTCTCCTGTATCTTCGTGGGGAGGAGAGTAGACAGAGAGATCCTATGTCGTCTCTTTTTATAAGAGCATTAATTCACCATGAAGTCCCATCTTTATGATGAAATCAAATCCTTGTTCTCTACCAAACTCCCTCCTTCAAATACCATTACCTTGGAAGTTAGAACACGTGAAAGAGGGGACAGAAACTTTAACAATGTCTTGAACAATTTTGATGATTTTGACCCAGGGTTTTAATGGTGCTAGAAACAATTGGGTTGGTTTGTTTCATAAATAAATGGTCTTGCTTTCCTACCCCATCTAACCATTAAAACTTGGTCTAATGACGTGGGAAGGTGATGGAGAAAATCATACAACTGTGTATATTCATGATCCAAAGGTTCATGATTTCTATGAATTCCAGTTCTGCTCTTTCCAACAATATTACCTTGTCCAGCAATCTTAACCAGTTTCCATATGAAAAAGAGTGAAAAAAGAATTTTATATGGTGGTCGTAAACCTTAAGTGAAATTATGTATCTAAAGTGTTTAGCATATTATAAATATGCAGTAAATCAGTAAATGTTACCCATTCTTAGATGTTATGATTCCAGTCCCAGCTGGAGTCGATGATTTTAACTTTTCCTCCTCTCATTCTGCATAATCACAATTTTGAAACGTCATTTATCCCCTGAAGTTTTATCATTTCCATGCTTACTCTCAGCTGATTGCTTCCAAAGTTACAGAGAAAGTCTTTCTCTGAGATGTACCTAGACATCCCCCAAACCCCAGAATTGTTTATGGCCTTAGGGTCTTGAATCACAGGATGTACCTTCTTAATATCTCCATTTTTCTTTGTCCTACCCCCTCCCCAACACACACACACACACGCATCCACACATAAAGTGTGATAAAAAAGATTAATATTTGAAAACTTTGAATTATTACACTTAAATACACATGCCATTGATTGGTCCCAAAATATCCCCCCTCACTTCAAGCACATTTATCCCATAATTCTTGCCTCTTTCTGAATCAGTTCCGGAAGTCCTCTTCTTGAGTACCTTTAGTTGTACTGTTGTGGCTGCCTTGATAACTTAAAATGATTCAAAATGTTTACCACTCATGGTCATCTTGATCTTGGGGGAAGAGCCAGAAGTCACATGGTGCCAGATCCATTCTAGTCAATGTTACTTGGCAGTAGCACTTACTGTATTTTTTATCACACCTTGTAAAAATGCAACAGAGGATTTCCAGAACTGCTTTAGAAAGTGAAATAAATCAAACACTGAAGGTTAAATATCTTACATGAGCAACCAGAAGTATAAATAATTTAGGAGCAAAATAAAAGACAGATGACAGGAAAAGGGAGATAGACTTCATGGAGATGGGAAGGGAGTATGGGATGGGGGAGAGATGGGAAGGAGGAAAGGGAAAAGGGAAGTGAAGAGGCCCACGATGTGATAGGTATGTGTACAATCCTCCACAATGACTGTATGTATTATTGCAAGAGAAATGCAAGAGAAGAATACTTTATTTTACTTGATTAGTACATGTTTGCAGTACATGAAGGCTACATTCATCTTAGGGAACAGATGACATATCTTAATTTTCTTTCATTCCCCTTCTCCTCCTACCCACCTCCCTCTATGCCTAGATCCCTTTTCCCCATTTTCATTATTGTTATTATTAATTTTGTGTGTTTGAAGCAAAAGGGAATAGTTGAAGGAAATTAATGACAATGTGTCTTTTACTGGAATAATTTCTTTTTATTTAAACAATCACTGTCTATTTTGATCACTGCTCTGACACAGAACTTGGAGCATAGCACACAAGAATGGAAGCTGCCTTGGCATTAACAACCCCCCACCCCCATTGCCCCGCCATATTCCCCTCACAGGGCCGGTGTGTGCTAGAGACGCTTTCTCAGTGATTCACATCACCGGAATCTGGGAACCAGACCAGAATTCACCATGTGGATAGTCTCCTACTCACACCACAGCACAGAGAGCCTCGCTCGCCAGGGACCATTACAGACAAGTTGATTCCTCACAGCCATCCCAACCCTAATTTCCCATCATTGTAATGATTTAATATTTATGAACTGTGGCCAGTGATGGTCTGGAACCTACTTATACTGGCTCACAAGAGCTGATCATTAACTTTTCAGGAATTTCTGAGTTAGTTGTTAAACAAAACCATTATTAAAAATTAAGTTATGTAAACTTATAATTAAATGAATTTATTTTAATTTTTTATTTTTACCAAGAACATGTATTGGTACATTGTATACATAATGATCATAATCAACATGGTTATTTTGTACCTCTACATGATACATCTTGGTTTTCCCCCCTCTTCCCCTCCCCTCCCTTCCATTCACCCACCCCTCCCTATTTGCAACAAGTGTAGTTACACTTTACCATTTTTTCCCCCATCATCATATCACAGTAATATATGCACAACCATGTTCATAGCAGCACAATTTGTAATAGCTAAGTCTTGGAAACAACCTAAATGCCCAACAACTGATGAATGGCTAAAAAAGATGTGGTTTTTCTACACAATGGAGTACTACACCGCCATAAAAAAGGATAAACTAGAGTCATTTGTATGTAAATGGACGTTCCTGGAGAACATACTATTAAGCGAAATAAATCAGACACTTATTAGTACACATAGAATTGTTTCTCTGATATGAGAAACCGTTAAGTGTCAATAAGGACAAAGAGGTAGAATAGATATTATGTTTTTAAAAAAAAGGTTAAAAGTTAAATGAATTATTAAGAAACAAAGATAAATAACCCCAAACTCATTACAATCTAATTATTTTACTACATTTTCTTTTTATATACACCTTTGAGGTTTTTTATACCTAATATCTGTATTGTAAGAATAATACATAATAATGTGCTACTGTGCATCTCTTTACCACTATGCAATTGGTGGCATTACCCTGGTAGCTTTAATTGGCCACCATGACTACCAGTCACAGCTTGGTTTATGTTTTTTAATGGTCTGGATACAAGAAACTGATGAAGAGCGTGTTAATAATGCAGATTATATCTACGAGTGTTTGTTGTCATTACAATGTGAATAGCACAAAAATTTGAGATTATTCTGCCCGTATTTGACACAAAGGAGTAGCTCACATCATTGATGCAGAATGAGATTCTGACATACATGTTTGCTGTTTCCTTTCAATTTGGTCTTATTCACTAACATAAAAAAATTATAAGGAATACAAGTTTATTTGGCTAATGGGTCTGGAGCTGGGCAATTCTGTCAATTGAGAAGGGTCTCCTAGACATCGCTTGACAAGACAGAGCAAGGACATCAGCTCAGGTCTCTCCCTCTTGTCACTAGTGCCATCGTGGGAACCCCACCCTCAGGACCTCCTCTAATCCTAATGGTCTCCAAAGGCCGAACCTCCACACCCATTAACATTTTAATTTGGGGGTGAAGTTTCCAACACACAAACTTTTGGAAGACACATTCAAATTACAGCAACTTGTGATGACATCTTTGTCTTACAATATGTCATTGATGCAACTAACCCGATCTAATCACATACCTGTTCCCTCGACAAACCCAAGAAAGGAGCCCTGGATTTAGGACACAACTAAAGCTTTGCAAAGTACCAACTCCTCAGCAGTAGAAGGTAGCAAAATTTCCTTAAACAATGTCCAGGGAGAGGAGTGGATCTGTTCACTTTTGAACTGTTCTCCCACTGCCTCGCTAGGCCAGACCAGTGATGATAGCTGTTCCTCCTGCTCCACAGAGCCCTGTGGATCCCACTGGATCTGAGACAAGGTCTGATTTAAGCCTCAGGTGCAAGAGAAGCCACAGCTAAGAGTGACAGTACAAGCATCTTGTGTGTTCTTCAGCTTCCCACCAACCTGGTTGATGTGTATAATCAACCTCTGGAGTTGCAAAGACAACAGAATTGTTGAGCACTCAGACAAGATGACAGATAAAGGGTCTTTCCAGCTAAAGCTATGTAGCAGAAAAGAGGATACTCGAGACATGGTTATTGTTATAAATTCTTTCAAGGTAACAGTAAAATACAAGAAGACAATCATTGGTAGCATGGGTTAGTGGGAGGAAACAGAGATAGCATTTTGTGCGAAGGATAAAATACTTTGCCTTTGGCTACAGAAAATATTTTTTAAAAAGTCATTCATGCTTTGTCTTCCAAAGTAAAATATTCTAGTGAAGATTAAATAATAGATTAAATGTTGTATAACATAAGGAAAATTAAGAGGAACTTTCAGAGTGAACATTTATTATGATTCTGTGCCAAAAGATTGTATAAATATGTAGTTTAACATTGAAACTATACTTTGTTTCATCGATTCACTGAATCTGTATTTGTATGTTTCCTAAGGATATTATTTACACAACAGTAATACAAACTATTTTTTTTGTTTTATATTTCTCATGATGACAAACTCATTGTGATGATTTCAATGAATCATCTAACTAAGTGTATAATGTAGATTCCTTTATGGTTGCTTGGGTTACAACACATTCCCAAGAAAATCACATATGGAATTCCAACAGAGTTTATTGAGTTCCTACCATGTGCAAGGCACAGCATCAGTGGATGAGATAATTAAGTGAAACGCGAATGCTCCAAACAACAACTCTGGGATCCTGTAGTGAACTAAGAAGCTCTTACATAAAGAATAATTAACCTTTACCTTATTGTCTTTGGAAATTTCCCGTTTTCAATTTATGAGATGAAATTTTACCCCCGATCATTCTAAGTCAAGAGCTTTTGAATATATTTAACACCGTTGTTTGCTTTTTTACCTTTAAAAAAAGGCGCTGGAAAGGAAATGTAGAAATGAGATCAACAAATAGATTCAATTATTTACCATCAGACGTTTCCTCAGAGCTGCCAGTAAATCTCTTGCAAAGTACATAATTAATATTTATGAGTGAGCCATGTAGTCCTACAACAACCACTGCTTGGTAATTTATTTAACTTCTGTATGGTTCCATTTTCTTAGCCCTGTGCTAGAGTAATTTAATCCCATTCCCTTGAGTGAGGGGGACAAGGTTTGATATGGAAAAGGAAAGGATTGGAAAAAAAAACAAAAACTTTACTCAGGGTTGGGTCATCCTTCCTGGAGGGCAAAAGGCAATCAGTTTGCACCTACCAGAAGTTCTTGTAATTTGATCAAAGCCCAGGAAAAAGACAAAGCCCTTCAGGATAATGCTAAGGTTTACTGTGCTTAAGGGGCAGGGTGACTATTCTTTTTCTACACCAGTCATGAAGGTATTGCCAAGAAGAAATAAATTCTGGCTGTGACAGTGTGTGTGAACATAGCATGAAATCTTGCAAAGAAATTTACTTGACCTATCTCTGGTGGGAAGACTAATGTGGACCGGAGGTCCTATGTGCATTATCACTTCCACAGCTGTGGGCCATAGTCGCTCTTCTGAATGAATAAGTTGAGAGGATCCTCCCAAATGAGTATTAGGCTAAAGTTTAGGAAGGTAGAAAGGCAGTAGAATCATCTTCACACAGAGAGTAATGGAGGTTGTCAGGGAAAGTAGTAGAAGATGGAGAAAAGGTATGGAAGGGGGAGGAGACATAGGAAAGAGAGAGACTATAGATGAAGGAGAGTAGGAAAAAGGGTTTTGTGTGCGTATGACCATGCTTTTGAGGCCAAGTCTTCAGATAAAGATCCACTCACCTCTGAAATCTGAGACCTTAGCAAAATTCTTTTTGGCCTCTGTCCCAGTGTTACGGTCCCCTCAAAGCCTCGTGTGCTCATCGGTGGGGCTTTGGGGAAGTTCCTGGGTTATGGGTGTATGACACTGGATTAGTACACTGACAGGTTTATAGCTGGCTGCGATGTAGGGGTGAAGCCCGGTGGGAAGAGGTGAGTCATTATGTGGGTGAGATATAGATGTAGATAACAATATAGATATAAAGTTTTTTCTTTTCCTGAAGTGTGCATATGTATAAATATAGATATAGATAAAAAGGTTTTCTTTTCCACACTTCAGGAAAAGAAAAATTTGTATATACATTATAATACTAAATTTATTGAGACATCATGAAATTAATACAAGTTACCTTTGGCCTCTACAATTACAAGAGGTACTCAGATTGGTGATTATTAGCTTCTAGATATTTATCTGTATGGCCAAGTCCTGCTTACGTAATTTTGGTCACTGATATTGATGCACAAGCATTTTCAGTTTCTTCTCTAGGGCCAGCAGTATGATGTATAATATCCTCTAGAGTTCCCTACATGAGGGTGACATCATATGTTGAAAAAGCATATATATATACATATATATATATATATATATATATATATATATATATATATATATGCAGGTTATATATATATAACTTGTTCTTCTCAGCCTTTGCTGTTCTCTGCTTCCTGTCTGCCATGCCATGGACTGTTTATCCTCTGCCATGTCCCTCTGCCATGCCGTCCTGCTCTGGAGCCAGATAACTATTAACTGAAACTACTACAAATTATCAGCCAAAAACTCCTCCTTTAACCTGTGGGTATCAGATATTTTGTCCCAGTAACAAGAAATTAACTAAGACAGATTTGTTGGAGAAGACCAACTAGATGAGAAAGAGAAAGAAAAATGTTCCCCTTTCCTTCTCTTTGCAGGAATTTGATCACAGATATGATTGGGAGGGAACTCATCCAGCCCCCACCCCTGCTTCATTTCAGTCTGGAGATTTCTGAGCAGAGGTACAAGAGGCCCCAGACTGGTGAGATTCACAGGATTGCAACAGCAGAGAAGGCTTTGCTGGCCCCAGTGGCTGCCTGCTACAATTCTGAAAGACACAGTCTTCAAGACTGAAGCAGTAAATCTTCAAATGCATGCTGTGAGCATAAGATGAAATAATATGGATAAAAATACATTTCAATCTATAAAGTGTTATACAAATAAAGATATTAAATTATGTACTAATAATTACATACACTTTAACCCAAGCTACTGGTCTGGTCTCCCATTTCTAATACCAAAGTAATTTAATGCCTATATAGTAACATTCTTGAATTAAACATAATTGTTCCTAAGATAAGACAGAATATGCATAGACATCTACAGTCCGAAGTGTAAATAAGAAGGCAATGCATGCGGTCACTGAACTATTTTGGAGGATTTACTTTGTCCCAGACAATGTGAACAGTACTACAGGCAGGAAAAAAGAAAGAAAGAAAGAAAGAAAGAAAGAAAGAAAGAAAGAAAGAAAGAAAGAAAGAAAGAAAGAAAGAAAGAAAGAAAGAAAGAAAGAAAGAAAGAAAGAAAGAAAGAAAGAAAGAAAGAAAGAAAGAAAGAAAGAAAGAAAGAAAGAAAGAAAGAAAGAAAGAAAGAAAGAAAGAAAGAAAGAAAGAAAGAAAGA
>PVJO010002672.1:0-101783 GCA_004026905.1 Hystrix cristata
CACTTTAAACATTAAAACCCAACTGAGTCTCTTGCTCTTTCTCTGTCTCTCTCACATGTGGATTGAGGAAAAGGGAGAAATAGAGAGTATATAAATGTTAAAGTTCTTAATGGGCGTAAAAGGATGAACCCATCTATGCATTACTAAATCATTGCTTAGGGTTACAAAAGCAGAAACTCAATGCATGTATACAATAAATGTTCTTTTAAGCATTTCTTGATTCCTTAACTATTCAGTAATAATCATATCCTCTTTATACAAAGTCTTCTTTAGCCTACTTCTATTCTTTTCTTGGTGTTCCATCATTGCATGATCTCAGTGTCAGTTTAGACTCTTCTGGATTTAATGTCCGTGAATAAATTCAGAATCCCAGAACAGTCACATCTTCACGTTACTGACCCTGACCAGAGTGTGGAGTTTGGCCACTGTAGCCAAAATCAGGAAAGAAACCATCCACCAGCAATATGTCTGGGCATCCTGAAATTGTAAGTGGCCCTAGGTCCTCTCCAAGGCTTTTCCATCTAGGGTTTTGACAAGTATTGTTTATTTAGTTGATTGGTTTTTGATTGCAAAAAGGTTTGATATTCTTAAAAAGTCCTTTGCCTGATTTTACCCATTTATATTACGTATAAAGTAACTTTAAGAAGTAGTTAATCCGTGGAAGATAACTGCTAATTTCTAGGACCTACAGCTACTTTTTATCTTACAGAGATATTACTCAATAATAGGATACATTTTTGAACAGTCTTTAAAAAATAACCATTATTTATCTTAAAAGTGAAATCACACTAAATCGTCTCTGTTTTTTTGTTTCTGGTGCAGTGGTAGGGATTGAGCCCAGGACCTCCCACAGGCTAGATAAGCACTCTACCCCCCTTGACTCTAAAGGTACACTTTTAAAGCCACACAGGCTGGGATTTTCTGTGAAAAAAAAAAAAAAAAAAGATCTAATTTCATAACTCCACTGAGCTCTGAAACATTTTAAATTTTTCTCTAACTTACTGATGTCCCTGCGAACACCAAATCAGTCTGGTAGCTTTCTACTTGCTTAAAATTTATGTAATATTATATATCAAAAAATCCTGAGCAACTTCAAGCATAAAAATTGACATGAAATATCAATAATACAGATGATTATACCACTTTGCTTTTCCTAGCAACCCTCCATCTTCAAGATACACTGCTTACAAAAATGATCTAATTATTTCTATAGTCCTTGAAATGTAAGTCCTAGATAATTGGCACCTTATAGCTCCACAGAATGATTTGGACGGAACCCGTACGAGGCACAGTACTCGAACCCTCCCTTCTCTCTACACATCCTACGTTACTCTGCTTTATAGGAAAGTAATTAATGGTTCATCCATTGCCTCATGCGCCAATAAGCTGAAAATTATTTGGTTCTATTTTGATAGCTAATTAGAAAGAAGAAAGATCAAATAATCCTATATCATATTACATGCTGTTGATGATCCAAAGTGACAGATTATACATACACAATCATTTTCATATCTAGAAGAATCAGTGATGATCATATAATACTGGTATATAACATATACTTGTTCTACAAAAGAAAAATATAGTGGCCATTAATATTTTACCCAGATTTGTTTTGTTTTACTGAACCAAGAAAATCATCACCAACATCATATGCTGGAGCAAGTAGCACAAGACACTAGTACTAGTACCCATCTCACAATGAATACAAATTTCTTTGTGTAATAAGGTAAGCCACATCATTAATGTCCTATTAAGGACATATTCTTACTATTGTCATGGTATTTATAACACTTTGCTTCTCCATTTAAAACTGAAGCCTGAGTTTTGAAATGAAGGCAATAAAAATGCACAGGCCTAAAAATCTATTGGGGTAGCTGGTCTAACCACAGACCATAAAATGGTGTTATGTACTCCACAGAGGGGCCTGACAACTCTAATTCATCATTTCTATCAGCTCTTACTAACAGAAAAGACAATGCTGAGTTAATGTTGAGTTTAATAATTTGAGAGCATTCTCAAACTCCTGAAGTGTTTCATTAAGAAAATAATTTTTGGTTTTCATTTGTTTGTTTGGTTTGTTTTTTTTTTGAGTCAAGGTTTCCCTATGTTGTAGTTCAGTCTGGCCTCGAACTCACTATGCAGCCCACGCTGGCTTCAAACTCACAGTGACTCTCCTGCCTCAGCCTCCCAAGTGCTGGGATTACAGGTGTGTGCCACCATGCCCAGCAGGGTTGTTTTATGTTTTTTGTAAACACAGATTTGAGTTACTCAGTACTGGGCCTGATTTCAGATCTAAATGTGTTATAAGAACAAAATAGACAAAGCAAGTTTAACTTAAAATAACACCTAAGGGTATATATTTCAAGTACTTCTAGAGTTATTTCTACCATCATTTTTTTAAAACTAACTTCAATCACTGTCTTCTTTATTGATGGTATGATTAATGGTACCTTAGTCCATGTAATACATGATTTCCACACACATAAATTCTTTAAGACACTCAATGTTTCAAATCACAGTTGGGTCTGGTGTATACTATAATATTCTATTAATTCTCAAAATTGCAATTTTTCTTAGTGAAGTCTTGATCTTTATTTTACTGTACCTGGAATTCTGAGGTTCTGAAACATCGGATTCTGTGCACGCTTTCTTTACCTGTAAGAAAACAGCACCAGTTATTCTCATATGAAATGCAACTTCCCCACTTGAGATCACACACTTGCTGAAGTGAATACAGTTCCACTCTCCAAGATCTCTATAAAATATTCCTCACGTTTTACAGCAACAGCACGCAGTACTAAATAGCATACTGCATTATTATCCCATGAACAGCTGCCAAATGCACGCCCCTGCTCTCCATTAGTATGTAAAATGCTCAGCTAAAGTAGCTGGGGACCAGCCGGACTGAAAACAAAGAAACCCAAGAACTAAGTTTCCCAGTTAGGAACTAGAAAGCTACACTGTTCTAATCCTATAGAAACATTTTACCAATGATTCTGCTTCTGTCTCCTACCAAAGCACACGATCATAAATGTCAGGTTCTGGGGCAGAGCACACCATTAGCTAACACGTTCATGTATTAATTTGCATTTTCTCAGTCCAAGGACTCATGTCTTGTATGTCTCAGCACATCAATTAAGTTTAGGTATCGCTCACAGACTTCTCAAATATATTTGCACTATATTTCACAGACTGTATTTTAATTTTGAGGTTTTTAACCTGCAAAGAATAAAGAATGAGAATAACCCTTGCTTCCAGGGTATGCTATCCATTTTTGCACAGAAGTATGTGGTACCCCCTCTAAAATAAGGTAAAGTACATACTCATCATCTTTCACAAGTTAACTCTAAGCACGGATATCTACATCTGATTACTGTGGTCTTAAAGTTATATGTATAGTAGACTTAACCTTAAAACATCCTTAGTTAATATGGGATACATTTATAAGTCCACTGACCTATGCTCTAAATGTCTATATCAACATGGACTCTCCATGCAACCTGCAGGATTCAAGAAGTTTTAACATCTAATATGTGACTTGGAAATGAAAAAAAGAAAGTCTACTGGATGTATGCCACAGCCACAGTTGTGCAGAATGAATTACAAAATGAATGGTAACACTAAAAAACAATTTTTGAATTTTAAAGCTATAGTATTACATTTCCAGCTCTTTCCTTCCCTGATGCAGAAGAATGGCTAAGAATCCAATACAAAACCTTCAACCACTTTCAAATATCTGTATATTTTGCTTTCCTTTTCAAGCCTAAACACGGTATAATCTGGAAAATCAATTATTCTCCTGATTAACTTTGTCTCTCTTAGGCTTCCTGTGTATACATTTATACTATAAGAAAACAGAAACTGACTAGCAAAGACATTGCCATCCTGTTCTATTCAGTAACTTCTATGCCCTTAACATGGAACTCAACATTGTGAGATGGAGGGGAGCAGAAATGTTTTCAAGAGTAATTACTGAAGAAAGAAGAAGTAAAAGAAGATGAGGAGGAGGATGAAAAGGAGGAGGAGGGGGAGGAAGCATTATGTATGTGGCTCGAACCTGCAATCCCAGCACTCTGAGAAGTTGTGAGAGGAGATCGCAACTTCAAGCCCAGCCTGAACATCTTAATAATTAACAAGACCCTGCCTCAACATTTAAAAAGCTGTGGATGTAGTTCAGTGTGAAAGTCCCGGGTTCAATTCCCAGTACTGACAGAGAAAAAAAAAAGGGAGGAGAAGGAAGATAACAGCGATGAGAAAGTAAAATGAAAAAGAAAAAGGAATACTTTTCTTGAAATGTCATCACAAAACTTACTAGAAAATCCGTAAAAGTCTTGTCTATTAAAAATTTGTCCAAGAAACATCAGAACCAAATAGGAAGGATATCGGGAAACAGAACTTTTTTCCCATTACTTCTTCCCATGATTTATGACCAGAAACTATATGAACTGCTTAATGAATACACAGAAATCACCATAAAATGAATGCCATTTTCCTGACTACCATGATGATTTAACTTTAGGGCCAAAAAGCTCCAGGGCACCATATATGAAGAAGACACGCACTCCTAACCAAGACCAAAGTCAGATAAGCTTCCTATAATTTAAACACAAAATAGTTTTTAAATACTCATGGCTTTCCAAAGCATCATTCTCAAAATAGCTTATTAGAATATTCTGATTATTTTAAATTGCTTCAAAGAAACGATTGTAATATAGAAAACAAATCTACTGACTTACTACTTGCAGAGTTCCAGCTTGTAACTAATAATAGGAAGAAAGGATTGGATATTCTTTTAGATATTGTTAGAACTATGCATTTATCCAAAAGAAAGTTAGTAGAGCTTTCATCACTTTTTCTCATGGTCAAGTGAGGAAAGGATAATATTTAGGACACTGTGACTATCATAGGAGAGGTCTACACAAAGTGTCATGGGCACTCAAGGGGCAAACTACCTTGGCTGAAGGAAGATTGCAAAGGAAACAAAGGAAGTAGCTTCAGAGCTGAGTCGTAAATGATACAGCCTCAAAGACTCAAACTGGAGTGAACAGACATTTCCGTCATGGGATATGACAGAAGAACCACATCGTGAAGCCCTGTGTTAAGTAAAGAATTTGAAAACTAAGCTTTAGGCAATGTTGATTGCTGAAGAGTTTTATAGAAAGATTTTGAATAGAGATGGCTTAGAAGATAGTGGGACAGAAGACAAAGAGGGGACCAAAAGACAGATAAGAGCCTTGTGCAATAAGACAGGAACACAGAGATAGTCCTGACCTTGTACACACATCACTACATCCTTGGCCTTGATAAGATGCTCCACAACCGCTAGTTTACTAAGAAAACTGCTCGACCTATTGCTAAGCGATGGAGATCTGAACTAAGACAGGAGCCAAGGAGGCGGGTATGGAGGCGACCCCTGTAATCCAAGAACTCTGTGCAATTGAGCCAGGAGGGTCACAAGTTTGAGCCCAATCTGGTCAACCTAGTGATTTCACAAGACCCTGTCAAAAACAAAGAAACAAAAACAAACAAACAAAGGCCTCAGGATGTAGCTCTGTGGGCTCAATCCCCAGTATTGCAAAGAGGGGAACCATGGGGAGAGACAAGAGGTTATTTTTGACAAACATTTCTGTGATGAAATTGCCAGAATATTGTAATTGATTGAAGTATTAAGTGGAATATGATCTAATCATTTTATCTGTCCTTCACAAGAAATTTTAGATAGATCAAAAATTTTAAAATGATAGTTTATGACATCTTTAGATTGCTTTAAATCCCTCTGTTTCATTCTTGCTGTGCTGGGGACCAAACCCTGGCCATGTGCAGCTAATACAAGCACTGTACCATTGAGCTACATCCTCAGGCCCAAAACTCTTATTTCTAGATTAATGGACAGAACGTAAGTGAATCATGAAGAATCCTACATATGTATAGTGTTTCCTTGATCATGGAATTAGAAGTCAAAGAAGAGTTTTAACTAATGGGAACACATGCTCCCATTTGAGGGGTTAATGGCAAGTCATTAAATGGTGAATGTGGGTCATCTATTCATGGAAAGAAAAATATTTCCCCTAGAGTATGTAGAACCTTTTGCTTTGGAATTGTTTTGAATAAAGCAGAAACAAGCAGGCCAAAAAACGAGGCAGGATTTCATGCCATAATTTAAACTCAAATCTTAGTTTTCATAAGACATATAAGACAGTGGGCAAAAACTACACCAAAAAGGAAAAGACAAGTAGTATGGAATGCATTCAAGTTGGCTGCAATAAAATGAACTGTAATCTACTTAATGTCTTTTCACAGAAATTATAAAAGTACACACAAAAGGAGAGGATGTTGAAGATCTTAAGGATTCAACAACTATCAAAATACTAATTTTTTGGACAAAGAAATGAATAATAACTAAACTCTTTAAGTACTTTTATATGTGAGAAACAATGCTTAGGAAGATACTATTTTCCCCCAATTCCCATACAATAATACTGTGAACCAAAAAAAATTAGTCTATATGCGAGTTCTATAGCAAATTTCAAAGTCAGATGGATAAGGTCATTTTAACAGGTTAGGACTTCAAAATTTATAAATACATAAATTAAACTAAGTAACAAAACATTCTTAGATCTCTTGCAAATGGGAAGAGGTTCAGGAGACCCAGGGTGAGGGGGAAGGGCAAATAACTAAGATGTGTCATGTATAGGAACCTGAAAACCTCAACAAATATAAACATTATATGTCATAAACATGAGCTAAGATCAATAATATCAACAAGAAAGAAAATGGGAAAGGAGATTTAGGAGAGGGGGAGGCGGGAGGAAAAGTAAGAGGATCTATAAAAAAGAAATAAGCTGTATTATGTACACATACCCACTCCCTAAGATGAGTGCAACCTGCATGGATTGCAAGCCTGTACTAATAAAAGAAAAAAGAGAGAGAAATGTGTAAAATATTGAATTTCTATTATTTCAAAGATGTTAAGAAAACATACCAAGGTCCCCTGCCAGCACCAGCAGGACTGGAATCAGGCTGAGGACTGCACATGACTTTCCTTGGCTGGATCTGCTGGCTGCTTTCATTCACTGTCCTTTTTTCTTGACATATGGTTGAAATACAAAAGAGGTGTACACACTTCCTGTATACAGCTTGAGTTTGTAGCAGTATACACCCGTGAAACCATCACCACAGCCCATGCTGTGAACATACCCATCGCCTCTAAAAGTCTCTTTCCACCTCTCTATTTGTGCATGTGCGTGTAGGTGTGCATGTGTGTGTGTCCGTGTCTGTGTGCACATGATGTGTATGTGTACGTGCACATAAAATTTTATTAAGAGAGTCGATCTTATGTGTACAGCACGGTATTGTTATTCTCGGGCACTATGCTGCACAGTACATCTCCAAGATTTGCTCATTTTACACAGCTAAAATCCGGAGCTGTTTTAAAACTAAGAATTGAAATGAAGGTTCCAAGGAACAATTTTTGAAAGAAAAATGACTAGTCACTACTTATAATACATGAACCATTAAACACGTTCAATTGACTCCTGCACTACCTAGTTTTTAAACAAATACTAGTAACCTTTAAACTTCAGGTAGGCAAAATGAAAGGGCTTTTGAAAAAAAATGACCCAGATACCTCTGGTATCTACCACCACCACAATCCAAGCAGCTGGAAAGGAAAGGCCTAATTTGAAAAACGAGTTCTGGTTTTTGTTTAGTTTTGTTTTTTTCTTGTCCAAAGTAGCAATATGTGCTCATCCTGCAAGGCATTACTGAATGCCTGGGAAATGCTAGCCACCCTCCAGGCGTAGAGCTGTAGTCAGTCAACCCAAGCACCTGCACATAGCAGACCCTCATCACACGTCAGTGCTCAGAGCCGGAACACAGCCGGTGCGAACTGAGATGTGCTGAAATGTGACGGGGATGCTGGATGTCAAAGTCTCAGTGAAAATAAAAGTAAACTCTGTCGATATTCCTTATACTGAGAAATGAAATGATAGTTTGAACACATTGGTTTCAAGGAAACAATTTCCCCCTGTTTCTTTTTACTTTTATCATGTGGCTACTAGAAAATTTAAAATACACTTGTGGTTGGCCTCAGTTTTCTACTGAACCGCCGTGACCTAGACCAACAAAAATCCGCCTGCATGGATCATGAATTCTAGGAGAAAAGACTTACGGTAAATGTATAAACTGGTGAACAAAAAAATGCAATGTCAGCAGGGACAGGTGCTGAGAAGAAAAGAAAGCAGAAAAATGGGGTAGGGAAGACTGGTCAATGATGTTACATTACACAGACAATTATTCTTAAAAATCATCTTTCGTATTTCATGATATTATTCATCATTCAAGTATTTTTAGGCTGTACTTACATGAAAAACCCACAGTGCAACTTTTAAATAAAGTAGAGAGAAATGCAGGGTTTGGAATGGAGAATAAGGAATGGTTTTAATGTCAGGAAAATATATGTAGGAAATATAAATTCTAGAACATGTTGCATTATGACAATTAGATTGAAGTACAAAAATTATTTTTTTTCACATTTTATAACCACTAGGCATGTTGAGGAGCTCAAAATCTGTTAAGGAAAAAAAGAATTAACTCATAAAAAAAGTTCACAGAGAACTTTCTTTTATTTCATCTACCATCTTCTAAAACAAGCTGGAATCAATTATCCCAATTATTTTGTACTTACTCTTGTTGTTTATAATTCCTGAAACATTAGCAATAATAAAAAATGTAAAAGATGGAATAATGGAAAAAGATGTTTTCAAAAGACTTCTTTAGAAACTTTGTTTTACTTTGAAATGAACTTGAATGATTAAGTTTAGAACATACTATACAGTGATAACAAAAGATCAATTCTACAACTAAGTGTGCAAGATGAAAACTTCAGAAACAAGTTTGTTGCTGTAATGAATAATTTATTATACATATTTTTATGCATGGCAGATAAGGCAATATTTCTTCACTGAACTGTGTAGAAAATATAAATTAGATTTGAATGCATTATTGCTCAAGGAAAACATGGATAAATAAATAAATATGAAAATAAAGTTTATTCCAAAGATACAAATTGTGCTGTGAGATATTACGTATCTTAATGAGATTACTGCATGACAAACTCTTTAGAAATACAGAAAGTGATACAGAGATTACTGTCAACAATTTATTCTTTTCAGCATTGTATTTCAAGCGTAAAGACTCAATGTGAATGTGACTGAGTAAATAATTACAAAAATACTATAGTGTCATAATTGATGTACAAATGTGTACTTTATAAAATGTGTTTTATGACTGAGTTAAATTAAATCACTGCATAATTGCCAGATATATCAAGATGGCACCTAACTTTACTTTTAGCTTCTCGTTTAGTAAAAATAAGATTTTTGAAATATAAATGGTTATGTCACATTTTTATAATTTCTAATATCTTCCATTAAATGAAATAATGGAATTTAAAATTATTTTCTTACAATTATTCCATGTTTATTCCAGCATTTAAATATTGTTTTGAAATAATACATCTCAATTGAATGATATTTTTATCATATTAATTTTTAAAATTGATAACCAACCAATACATAGAGTTTGATGGGCCAGATCATCCCAGTCTCTAATTAGCCACATTTAAAAAATATTAATTAAAATATGCTATCTTCTATCCTGTTTCAGAATGTATACACAGTGTAAGAAAAGCAGGTGCATGAATTAATTTAAAAATTGAGTGCAAAAAAATAAAAATTGAATCCAGATAATAGTAGTTAGAATTTCCAATAAATGTATTACTTTTACAATATATTCTTTCAT
The DNA here is from genome assembly GCA_004026905.1 of Hystrix cristata. Classification (NCBI taxonomy): domain Eukaryota; kingdom Metazoa; phylum Chordata; class Mammalia; order Rodentia; family Hystricidae; genus Hystrix; species Hystrix cristata. The sequence continues at coordinate 9,802 of PVJO010002672.1, forward strand.
CAAAATTATTACAGTGAACGGAAATTCATTGTTCAGCTATGATAGAAAATTTACATGCATTTCCTAAATGTAGTATTTACAAGTTAACACTGCTCCAGAAGCCAAACAACATGCACATTGCAACCTGTTAACATACGGCCACCTGCGGATCCACGTAAATACGATTTACATCGAGAAGACTGCCATAGAGCTTCAGTACTGATCGCCTGCACAGACACAAACTCAGAGATGTGACTGGCTGGGACTAAAATCTCTCAACATTTCTCAACAGGAGTTATCTGACATTTTTTATAAATGCTATAATTCATTTCTTTCACTTGTAAAACCTCAAAACATTAAAAAAAACTTCAGAACACAAAAGTTGTCACAATGAGTTGATAAAAATGTCTATGTTCTACTAAGTCCATCAAAATTTGATGGGCTTTTCAAGGAAAATAAATTATATTTTTGTCACATGGCAGTCAAAACAAAGTTTTAGAGATTGTAATACCCTAATTATTAGGTTATATAAAACTATTTTTATAAACTGTCTCCTTAGAAACAAAAATCTCAGAGCTCAAAAATGTGTACATCTCTCAAATCCTTTTTTGTGGAGCTGGGGAAGTTTCTTTCTTCTCTTGGTAAATTCTTTCTCATCTTCTGACACAGGCTTCTCCCTGGCACCAGCAAGTGCCAGTTTACAAGCTATCACCTATCATAAGAACCCACCACTGGGGGTCTTCAGGTCCTCCATTCAAAGTAAAACTTCTGTCACCCTTTTTTAACTGCTATATAACAAAGATCCAACCAAATATTCTGTTTACATTGGCAACAGCAGACAAAATAAACATAAAGATCAAGAACAGGAGTGTGAGAAGGTTAAATAATAAAAATGCACCACCGATAACCTAGAGTAGAAATGATTTTACCCTTGGAGTATTGGGCTGTCAAGGGCAAGATCTTACTTGATTTCTGGCCCTCAGTCCAGGAGCCTCCCGAGATGCTGGCTTGGGGGAGGGAGGTTAGACAAAATCACACACTGGGGAGGAATTACGTTTGAAATGGAAAAAATCCTATAGTCTATAACTCTTCATCAATGACAACTGTCACAATCGCTTTCAAATTATTTGAGAGTTCATGGCAAGGTTGAGTATGTTTAAAAAGCAACTTAGTTACAACAGCATAGGAAAACAAAGCATAATTATTTATGCATAGTACATAGCTTTAAACCAAATGCCAAACCACATTAATCTTTAAAGTTCTAAAGCACATTTTCTCCTTAGCTATGCCACAGTCCTTTGTTACCTGTCACAAATACCACATATACTGTATGAATTATTCAGGAATATTTCCAATTCTTTCTAAAGTTAAATTTTTTTTCATTATCTCCCACCAGGGCAAAGTTAACTCTGTTCTTAAAATGCCACAAAAGGAAACATAAGATAACCTGACAAATCAAGTTACTGCTCAGATGAAAGTCTTTCACATCTAAGTGTGGTAATGAGACAAGATTACACAGCCTTAATTATATCCATGAATATGATAGGTAAGTATTTCTAATAGGTTTTTTTTCCTCACAAATGTGCATTATGAACACCGAAGAACATATTTGCCACTTATCTTGTTTTCCTTTATAGATTTTGTTTACATGTGTTCTTCATTTTTATTTTTTTGGTAGTCCTGTGTGTCATAAAAATGTAGTAAAATTCTTTAAGCAAACAACAAAAACCAAAACAAAATATTTTGTTATCAACAGAGAACTATTATTTAAAGAGCATAATGTTAATTTAGTCAAATGTATTGCAATTAAATTAAAATTGTTGACTCTACTGTGAATCTCCACACTGAACTGGGAAAGAATAATTCCAACCGTTTTATGCCAAAATTTCTAGTTTTAGATTTCTTTCCATGCAAGAGAAGATTTACGAATTCTCAGGAATAGTGCTTCAAAAACAATCTTAAGAATTTATCCTCATCCCCTAAATAGAGAACCCTTGCTAATGTTTCAGCAACATTTTCTACATCTTTTTTTTTTAGTACTCCCTTTTAAAGATACCAGAATGTTTTGGCCACAAGGTTAAGAAAAACTTCTTCATTTATCATGACCTGCCAAGCACAACAGGACCACAACAACACGGCCCTCTAACTCTTAACAAATTCTGCTCATCTTAGTCACAAAACTTCAAAAGAATTGGCCACAGGCAGATTAGATATCACATGTTTTAAACCATAAATATTAATCATTGTGTAACACACTCTCGTGTACCTAACATCATTTCTTATTAGATAAAACGTATAAGTAACTTTTTATATTTAAACAATAGTGACTATACTGTTTGGTTTATCAATATAAAATTGCTGAATTCACACGCAAAGGTTTCTGTTAAAGTTTCTCTGTGATTTGTATGTAAGTGTGCATGAATGCATAAACATTAAAAGAGATTTCCAAAGAATATATAAAAATTTCTACTGTGCCTAACAGAATCATCATAACTCTCAAAAAAACAGACACCTTTTACAAATCAATACAATGCAAACAAAATTTTAAAGGTAATTTTAAATTAAACAGCACATATCTGTGTGTATATATATATATACAGATAGATAAGCTTATACAAAATACAGCTATTTCTGGCACAAAATTTTGATAAAGTAAATATATAATATTATAAAGAAGCTATACTTTTTATTTTTATGAATTATATTCTTGATCTATTAAAATATCATTTTAAAAGAATACTTCTGAGATGTGGCATCAAGTTCTTTATTTGTAAAATTAAACTATGCACTAAGAAAAAATGTATTTGTAGAATATTACATTTTTCTGTTTTCCACAATACTATAGTAACCATTCCGAGTTTAAAAATCCACTGTAAAGTCGTATGACCTTAAATCTATCTTGCATAACCATTGTTATAAAAAGTTATAAATCACTTTTCCTCAGGTCTTAATAGCAAAATGAAATTCTTCCTTGGCAGAGTTAATAAAACGCAGACTAAAGCATAATTTACACAAGAAAAAAACGCAAATTATATGTTTTCTGTTTGAGCGGATTTTCTATCAAATTAAAGAAACAATTTGAATTACCTTAGAGCTAAGGGCTTGAGGAAAAACAGTTCCATGTGACACATATTTCACATATACAACTACGTAGCCAGAAGAAACAGCTTCATTAACTGTGTGACTTCGAGTAAAAACTGAGCAGTGTATTGGAAAAATTTTAAACGCAGAAGTTGACTGCTTAGATGGAAATGGAATTTAGTCACTTCATAATTTCTCTGGTCCTAAGCATTTGTCTATCCCAAATAATCAAGTACACTTTGCATTCTAAATGTAAAATGGACCCACACGGCAGGAAAATGCAAGGGTTAGAGAGGAAAGGAATTATAGATCAGGTCTATCTGTAGTGGAGGTCTCACTCTAACCAAACCTAATAAATAATTGAAGTAGACTTACAATTTTTTCCTCTTTGACCTCAATTAAAATGGCTTTCTGAAAGCTGGGTCTAAGGACAATTTATCCTGATTTCCTCAGTGCACACTTCTGAAGTCATCTGGCTTTTGTATTTCTTGAACAGCTGCATTACCTTTAAAATTGGCTTGCACCATTTCCCTAAAGTAAAGTGTGTGGCTACCCCAGGACACACGCACAACTACCTCCCTTTCTGCAGGGCGGCTCTGAGCACAAGAAGTCAGACTGCACAATTTGAAAAATTCCAACAAAGGTCATTTATAAAGAACTTGGCGGAGGAAGGAGAAAAATCAAAGTACAGATAAAAAGGCTGGTTTCTTTCTCCCACTCCCTCCACCCAAAAAATTATAACACAATATACTATATGGTTTTGGTATTTGCTTTTCTTAGTCATTTGTGATAAGTAACATTTTAGTTGTCTAGTGAACTTTTGGTTGGAAAACAAAAAAGTAAAACAAAGTAATGCCAAATTAAACTCCATGCAGTAAGAAGAATGTAACTATAGCATGCTGCGTTTTGATCTATTTTACATAAATTGTAGCAAAGCCTTTTAGCAATCATTCAGTTGCAGGTACTGCAGAAAATAGTAACTGCAACTAAGAAAAGAAGCAGGAAACTGGATAGCTCTAACTGATGCTCAGTAGACCCTAGAAACCAAACGGGAAAACTTATTGGCTGGGATGATTTACCCTCCTTTCTTCTTCAGGTTCCCTAAACACTCTAACTCTGGCAGTAAATCAGTTTTCACAGACACTTAGAATTGAAAGATGTTTTCTTCTCCTGAATAGCGTTCGCTTTTTTTGTTTCTGTTTTGGTTTTTTACATATAAGTAGAATAAAATAGTACAAAAGCAGCAAACCTTTGCTCAGTTTTCTGGAGTGAAACAAATTTTTAATACTCTTATTATTTCAACAATTCACTCACATCTCAGCCTGCTCCTGCAACCAAACACACACATACACTCTTTCTTCCTGAGACACAAAAACCCAAAGACATATTTAAATGATTTAAGCCAAAGCATTCCAAGGCTTCCACATCAAGGTTTTAAATCAAAGTGTATGCTCTAGTATTCATTCAAATGAAAATTAAACCAATGAAAATATTACAACTTCTTGAGGAATTAAAATTAAACTTGGTCTTACTATTTCAGAAAAAAAATGAAGTTCCCAAAATGGAGGAAAACGTTCATTCTTTTTAAATATACGACATAATTATCATTTAGGTGACAACATTTCAAACCTAATGAAAAACTCAAAGTCAGTACAAATTTCAAAGCAAGTTACTCAGGAAAAAGGTTCTTAATTTAAACAGCTGGCATTAGTTTTGTAAACGCTGCAGCATGCAAAAATTAGGGGAAAAATCCTTAAAGATGCCTGTTAAAGTTCTGTAGCGATATGTGATCCAGTAATTATCAATTCTCGCATTACCTGCTTTACCCATCATTCACATAATGTAATTAGAGTATGTGAATTTTTATGGAGAAAAAAAGGCAAAATGTATTTAAAACTTTAAGCATGGACAGATTACAGATGATGCTCTGATTTCCTTGTCCAATGTTTCTGAACACATTTCTTTTATCATCCTTATACTAAAAAAAGGTAAAAATCCAAACTCATTTTAACTAGAAAAACATTTTCCCCAAGACAGATATATTTAAATATATGACTGTCTATGTAGCATAATAATAATAATGCTTCACTCCAAAGCTATGTACAACTTACCTCAAATTCCAAACACCTGAAACAAATTCCAGTTGTCTCTGGGAAGTGTGTGTGTGTGTGTGTGTGTGTGTGAAGCTGAACAGCCAATAAATTCCAGTCTGCAGAGTCGGTAGAATGAAGCCTGGTTTGAGGATCACAGAAGGTTCTGAGAGGCTTATAGTCTCCGATCAACACCCAGGTACCCTTAAAACACCTTGCTCTGGCAGGAACCTTTAGGCTCCAGCAGCAGGGCAGTTATGTAGGTTAACTAGGAGGAAACCTGGAGAGTAAACACTCTTGACTCCCACCAATGGCCTTCCCCGCTTTTCTGTTTATAGTAGGATGAATTGCTGTCTGAGGTCACCCTCATCCATAGTGTCTGTCTTCTGTGGGATCCAACCTACGCACGGCATTTGTCCTGAGTGCTCTGAATGAAGCCACATCTCCTGACTGACTCCCAGGCTCTGTCAACCTGCTGTCATGTGACACGTTCACAGCCCACTGGTGTAAACCCTCAGAGTTAAATCCCTGCATTCGATTTTCAAAAAGCAGGTGGTACTATGAATTTCTGTTAAAGTGAAATACGTCCTTGAGAAGAAATAGTTCTTGGCAAGTTAACAGAAAAAGAATGATTCTTATTTAAAGCTCCCAACCAACATTTTACATTTTTTTTTCTTTGGAAGAAGAGCAAAGCATGTAAGATTTCAGTTTCATTATTCTCCCCAACAAGTACAAAGTTTCTTCTCTTAAGTGTATGTGTAGGTTAATGGAATGAGAAAATGAATAGGGATGTTCTAATTTAATTCAATTTTAATGTATTTTCATTCGAGGGGGAGGAAGGGATGAACGATACAATTAGAAAAGTTAAAAAACACGTTATTATTTTATATAACACATTGTAAAATAAAGCTTTTTTATTTTACCAAGGAAGGGAAGGAATATGTCAAGTTCTAATGACATTACAATGAAACATGAATAACTAAATTCAAGAAATAAGGATAATGCAAGTTAAGCTTATTATCTGACGTTTACGTTTCTCTCTTAAATAATTCATGAAAAAGTATCAAGTCACGTTCACCTCTCATCCCTTTAAAAATGTGTCTCACAGAACTCAAAAACTGAATGCATTCCACAGAGTGAAATTTGTGAAAAAACTAACAAGTTATAGGTATTAAGGGAATTCCTGACTCCAATTTGTTTATGCGATTCTGAACTTTTTCTCTTTCATTTTTCTTGATCTTTACAGCCTGGCTCTAAATGAGGCAAAGAGTAAGTACTTCATCTGGATAATTCGTAGCACAAGTATTTCTTAAAGCGCTTCTTATTTTCAAGAGAAGACTGAGTGAAAAGTCATTTCCCTAGTTCTGCTTTGGGCAGCAGGAACAAAGCTGTGGGACTGAAGACGGCGCTGTCTCTCCACTAGCACTGTCTGCTTCTGTGGCTGCTGCTGAGAAACTGGATAAACATACATCTTTCACCTGCAGCACAACTTCACTTTAGGTACGAGTGCCCCGAGCTACCTGAGTCTATTAAAGTCCATTCTGCTAGAGTACTAAAGATTCCACTTGGGCAGATGCAGTTCTTGGTTCCTAACATGCTTAGGATCACCAAAAATAATGTCTTTGCACCCAAATCTTTTCAAGGAATTCGTGCTTCTTGGGTATTGCTATATAAATTAGATTTTTTAAAATTCAATGCAATATGTTTTTGAAATGGCTACTTTCCTAAGGGATTATAAGTCATTCAATATTTTCTAAATGCTTATGAACTCAACAGGCATTCACTGAAGCAAAGCGTATGTCTGTTCCTGGTACAATAGAGATTCAATCAACCATGCCTGAAACTCTCCGAAGGGTAAAGTAAGTTCTTCATGCATTACAGGCGACTGGATGGATTGTCATTTTCCTTCCTAACTTGAGGAGGAGGACAAAAGTGAGGACAACAAGAAAAATGTCGCAAAAATTTCTGTAACCGAACACGTGAAAACAAAGTCCTTTGCAGTTTTAATTCTTAAAGAATACAAATACCTACATTTTTCTGATGAAAAATATAATCTTCATCTGTTTATACCAGACTCACATTTTTCTACAAACATGAAAGTATATATATAATTATATTATCTTTCATTTGTACTGTTAAAACTAAGTAGGAAAATTATGTAGAGTTTTAAAATTTAAACTTTAGAGATCGTTGCAATGTGCTGTTTCTAGCATACCACCCACTAGTGACCAGAAACATACAAACTATTCTTCCTAAAATTCAGTTTCCCCACCTGTGAAAAGGTTTCCATCTCAGAGTATCCACTTTATAATCGTTATTTTTCCAACATGAACCACATATTTAAGAAGACTCCATTTACCAAATATGTTTTAGTTGACAATAGCTGTTTGGATTACCCCATATTTAAAATCAAGCATACTGCCGTCAATCAGTGCTGCTGTTACGACATGCTGTAGGCACAAATGCGTACCCCAAATCAAGGGATCTAGATGTTTTTAAAAGCCAGCATACCCTTACCATGACTAAACACTTAGTTTCTCTTACATTTTAAAATACTGAAAATAGTATATAAGCTATATGAGCCTTCCGATTCCATCTGTCAATGATTTAAGCACACTCAATGAGGTTGAGAGCTTGTTCCACATTCTGATAAAAATGAAGGTAGTATCAACTGCTGACAGGCAATACATTAAGTAGCAGAGACTTGAATATTATTGGTGCTACAGTGGCATTTACTGAATGCCTGAATATCCTCAAAGCAATTTGTAAAACGAGATTAAGTTTACATCATCACATCTGTTAGGTTTGATAGAAACCTTGCTACATTTTAAAAATCAAGAAGACAAATCCTTTACTGCAGTTTCAGGCATGTATCCTTTGTACTCAGTTTGGTTATTCATTCTGCATACCTCTCAGCACAAGGTAGATGCCACACACTTCCTGCCCTTCACATCTTCCACTCGCCCAGACACCCTTTCTCACACACTGTCTAGTGATCTATCAAGGAGCATTCCTCTCCATATCAAGCACCATTCCTCTCTAAAGTCCAGAAACAGCTCCACAGTTCTTTTATAGCACTTCCTAGCACTGTTATTATTAGCTAATTAACTACAAGATAGCTTTCTGGAAAATTTCAAGGCAAGTATTTGGAATTAAGAGATAAAACTGAGCCGACATAGAAGAAAAAAGAGAAAACCAGAAGTATACGTATATAGTAATGAGACCAACTGAAAAGCCATAGAGAGGAGAGAGATAAATAATGTAAATTTTCTAGGTGTACCATAAGCTCCCAAATTTTTGGTCTGTAAAAGACTATTTGCAGTCAAAACTAAATATAAACTAAAAACTATACTAGCTTTCTTAACTAAGCAACTGATATGATGACTCCATGAGAACAGAAAATCCAATATCTAAGAAGCTATTTATTAAATAAATATTTAGGAAAACAAGTCCATTCCTGTATTAGTTATCTTTCTAGAGCCAATGGTTTGCAAGACAGCAGATTTAATACAAGACATTTACAAGTTACAACATTCACCCATAATCCAAATGCAAGAAGAGTGGAGTGCCGAATGTCTACCTGTACACTGCAGATGCAAAAGATCTAATCAAGGGCTGGGAGCCCACGGCACTGTCCCATGTACGCCCATGTCTGCACTGAATGGCTGAAGAAATCTTTACTGGAACCTGGATACAATGCTTGAGTGGAGATGAAGACCAGAGCTCCCCTGCAGCAAGGCCCCGAGCTCCTTCTGTGAGAGAACAGCCGAGTCCCTTTTGGGAAAACCAGCCACAGCAGAGCTTCTCCCGGGAAACAGCTGGCTGCTATCTTCTGCTCCGGTTGTGTCGGCAACAACTTTCAGGTGGATCCTCTATGCCCAGAACCACATCAACTCAGTCCAGCTGGGTGTTCCTGTGCAAGTTGACCGTACCAGTCCACCACAATGGCATTGTATAACTAATACAGTATTAGTTCAATAATTGCACTTGCCATTTGCTTAATCATTCTTTTTCTATGAAGACTGACGTAAAAGTACACTCGGGAGCCACATGGGTGACTTGAGATGGGGACGCAGGCCAGGGGGAGGGGTTTGGTGAATGCACACCTGCCCCAAATCACTCAACCTCCATCCACGCTTCCTCTCTGGACAATTGATTTAGCCTCATGACTTCTATCATATCTCTACTATAAGTCCTCCAAATTTTTCATCATCAGAGAATCATCCTTTGACTTGCAAACCCTCGCATTCTAGTTTATCTCTATGTATATACCTCAGCACTGTAACAAACGCTAACACTCCCAGTCTTAGCTGGTCATTACTTCTTCACCAAGCCTGTTTGCACTGCCCAATGTTTTGCATGTAAATAAAGCCAGAGTTCCTGACTTCTGCCTTTATTCTGACTCTGTATTTGAACCTATCGTCAAATTTTGTTGGCATCCCCTTCGTTCTACATCTCAGATGTGCTCACATTGCTGCAGCTCCCCAGCCAGCCACCTAGTGAAAACCAGTGTCACCTCCTACTTGGGTTACCACGTGAGGCTCCTAAGCAGCCTTCCCGTTAGCTGTGTTTTCTTAGAGTCTTTATTTGTCTACTTGGAATTCATTTATTGCAGCCCTCTCCAGGGCTGGCCAATCCTTACAGATTGCAAAGGGGACCATTCTTGTTAGATGCAAACTAACAAATCTAGACATTACAGCTTCAAGCCTCTCCTTTGTCAACCTCTGTCAACCCAAGCCGATGCTCCTTCTGCTCTAAATCACCCTGCTCTGGGTACTATTCACCTAGGGATCACTCTTTTATTTCAGAGCCCACTCAAATTGCTCAAACTAGCTAATTTGAAGCCATTCCCCCTGCACTGTCTTGTCTTCCTTACAAAATTCCAGTAAAGGCGGATTCACATTTTCCCTTCTCCTCTCCCCTGGCCAGACCCGGTACTTCCCCATGTGGCCCTTAATGGGTGGCATGTGCCCTTCTCTGGGGATATCACACAATAAAAATCGCCTTTAAATAGCATCAGCTTCTCTGTATCATTACTCAGTTACTTCTACAGACAGAAACCCTGTGGGAATAATTGATACACTCTCCACTTCTACTATTTGTCTTTCAATCCATTCTCCACTAAGCAGTTAAAACTATCTCAACACATAGATTGGTGCCGAGAATCGTGAAAGGCCTGAGATTTTAGCCTACTTGTGAGCTCACACAGTAGTGCACCTCAGTTTCATGGATGCTGGAAGAAGACTAGAGGATCCAGTGTATAAAAGCACTCACTGAGCAGTCCTTGTAATCTAAGACAATTCAATCCAACAAGGAAATTTATGTGATAGTAAGTTTGAATCCCTGCTCCCCATTCTGACCAAACTGTCATCTAGAGGGTTTTCCAAACAAGTGGTGTGAGACAGTTACTATATTCAGGAATGGTCAGGATGGTATCTCAAATTTTCAGAAGAGTTCTGTGTAACCTCTCATCCTGATCATAACTAAGAAAGCAGCCACATGGAGACCGGTTCCCAACTGGGGGAGTTGAATTCAGTGACCAATTGTCTTACTAATGTGTGTAGACCAAGTGTGTAAAGTAGAAGTGTTGTGGTCTGGGTCTGGCATGTCCCCCCAAGGCCTCCTGTGTTCCAAGGTGCGGCTCATGGGAGGTGACTAGATTATGGGACAACACTGCTGACTTGGTTTTAGGAGTTGTAACCTCGTTAGAGGTGGGTCACTGGGGCCATGACCTGGAAGGGCATACCGTGTCTCCCTCCCTGGCTTCTCCCATCTCTCGCTGCTCACTGACCAGCTTGATGTGAGCAGCATTCTTCCTGAGGAGACCCTTCCACCAAGCCCTTCCTGCCTTGGGGCAGCTGACTAGCAAATGAAAATGTGAACCAAAATAAGCCTCTTCTCATTTACTATGTGGGTGTCGGGTACCAGTTCCAGTGACAAGGAAAGTTACTAAGACAGGGGAGTACAGTTTTACATCCCAGGTGATTTTAAGAGGGTTCTGCAATATAAAACACCTATACATAGTAGGAGGCATGGAGGGGACATCAAATATCATGACTATCAGCCTCAGCTTCTATGATAAAAGCTGCACCATTGTCAGACTTAAGTAGTTCTTTCCTCCAATGGCAACGATGCTGCAGTAGTGGTAGCCTAATTGGAATAGACAAGTAAAAGCAAAAAAACATGTCATTTCCATTACCTGACAATGGGTCAACAGCAGGCAGGCACCACTGAGAGTCCCAAAATGGGCTAAAATGGTGCCCATCTGCCAAAAATGAACAGAGTAACCCCGTGTACGCATGTCTTTCCTCACCAAGACACAACAGTCCTCTGTCGGCAGGAGTCCCAAGTCTGCCGTGCCAGTCACCTTTACTCCAGAAGCAGCATTCTTCAGTTTGCACTCAGCCTGTAATTGTGGGTACACAGCAAGTCCAGCATGACGACGCAGCTAGGCAGCAACGGGGGCAATTCGGGTAGCACAAGAGAAGTTGAAAGTTTAATAGCAGTTGGTTCTCATCGGAGAAAGGACTCTTACCATCTATATGAATAACTCGAACAATTCAAACTCATCCATAGCTTAGAGATCCAACAAGCAGTGTTTTTAATCCACCGATTGGTGGTTTCTCAAGTGGCAGATAAAACAACAAGGTCATATACAACATTCTCAGAGAGAGTAAAAAGCTAAGACTTGAGAGCGGTGCTAAGAAAGATGCTTTGCGTTCTGAATCATCAGGGTAAAGACAATGCCCATTTCTAGCGGTGAATAGCTGATGATTAGACCAAGACCAAGCAGTCACTAAACAGAAGCCCAGCAGATACTATTAGGGTAAGCAAGTGAATCAGCCCAGACTTCTAAGGGAACCTCTGTGAATCGGACAGCAAAGTGGCTAAAAGCTGTTACTTTATGGCGTGAGGTGAAAATATTGCTGAGGTCAGGCCAAATGCATGCCTGAAGCTAACATTTCCATTTGGCAACCCAAAATGGCTGAGCCTTCCCTCCTTGGTACCTATTAAGTATTAACTGACCCACTCCTAAGTGGGAAAATCAGGCCGAAGAGTTACATTATCTCTATGGGCCTGGCATTCAGTTCGACTTTCCAAAGCCAGGGACCTGGTATCCATGTCAAGAATATGATGAGTCCAGAACCCCAAGGGAAATCTCCGGGTGGAGGCGGCCTCCTTTTGTCAGAGGCTCTAATCAGAAAAATCATTAGGCATAATGACATAGAGCTCCAAAAAGGGCGTGAGAGTTGTGGAGTTCCAATATCGCAAGCATTCCTCTACACGTAGCTTTTCCTGATCAAAAGAATCATAAACATTCACAACCTAACTATGGAAAACACAGCAGTGGAAGCTACAACAATGATACACAGAACGGGCTAAAAGGGCACTACCTGCAAGATGTATAAGCTTCTTCTTCCCATTACAAACCAAGCTCAAGCCATGTCAGCGAATTCAGGCTCTACTTACACCTATAGGAAAAGACAGTGAGTCAGATTAAGTTCCCCCTTCCCAGAGCTCACTAACATACTCAGATGAGTGCATAAGACTTTGGTTCTCTTTCGGAACAGGGAGAACTCACTCCATCATCATCATTCTGCTTGAATAAGCTGAGGCTGGCTGGCTGGGGGAATGAAGGGGGATCAAGGGGCACAGAAGGACAAAACAGCTCTGTGTCAGTAAACAGTGCGTTTACTTTCAGTTTTGATTGGCAGCCGGCTCAGGGCCCACTCAGATGAACTTCTAATGTTTAGAATCCATGCAACGCTCTCTGTATTCGGCAGCGAGATTATCATTACTCACACCATCTAATTCAGTCTGGGGAAACCCCTTCATTTATCAGCTGTAACCACTTTCTGGCTGTGGCTTTGCTTCATTTGGTCGACTCAATCTTGATGTACCCCACAGCAATTTTTTTTAAGGAGACTGATTTAACCAAGGACAGTTGCTACCTGTTATTATGATAACATCGCTGAGGTTCTATCTCTGTTTCAACACAGGAGCTGTGAGGGTCCGGCAAGGCAAGGTGATGACTGCAAGAACTTATCTAGATTTCTTTGGATTGGTTTCTCATTTTCCAAAAAGTCATGTTCATCATAACTATAAATCCATTCTGGGGCAGTAAAAGCTCAAATATTATTCGATACTTTGCCTATGGTATCCCAGTGAAGATTTTTTTGTTACAGGGAAATGTCACAAAGCTTCCTATAGCAGGCCAGACTCAGTGCAAGAAACTCCAAGATCTTCTACTCTTGTCTTCAAATGGCCAAACTATTGCCAGAATTCCAAGAACAAATACTTCCTTAATAAAAATCACAGACCCTACTCCTTCATCCTCAAGTGCACCAGCCATGGTTATAGTCATTTGCTTGGTTTCTAACCACAGCTCGGGAATTTCCCTTTTCATGCTCAGGGTAAGAAACATGAAATCATAACTATGGTTTAGAGAGGGTCACAGCATTCCCTACACCAGCATGGAGCCCTGAACTACTTTTCATAATGAGTAAAGCTGCCTGCAAGATTGTCAAATAGGTCCTTATGCTAGCAACCACCAGGACACTTCTCATATAACTCCTTTTGAATCTACTTCTAAGTACTTGGATTACAATTGTCTCCCCAATTCTTCATTAATGCAATGAAACGGAGAGCCATTTATTCCTAACTGACTGAACAGTTTGGTCAACACGTCCACTAATGATGCCTATGGATTTCCCTCAGATCTCAATCTTCAATTCGTAAGGGTTTCATCCCTTCTCTTCCAGAAAGTCATATCTCTATTAGTATTCTATGCTTGTCCACAAATGCTGTCCACATATGCTGGCAGAATATGTAAGACTTCTGGGTCAGGACATGATTACTAAGAGCAATAATAGAAACTAGTATTTTCTTGTGAAAGTTTCCCAAGTTTAGATTCTCACAGACTGACGTGACATCTATACAGCAATGGGGTACATTACAGCGAGACAGCCTTGAGCTTGGGAAATTCGCGTATCTTATAATGGACAGTGAATACACAGGCCCTTTGCTCCAAAGGAAGATGTGATCTTCATTATACTGAGCAGCAAGTGTGCCTGCTGCTTGCTACAGAGGAAAGCACTACCACTTTCTGCCAGGTTGTTCACAAACACCCTCCATAGACAGTCTTCTCAAAGGCAGCCGGTGCCTTCACTCACAAGCCATCCAGAAATGGGACCAACACATGGAAAATCGTCTTCCACCAATGTGTTCACAATACTCCAATCTAAAACACTTCCATGCTTCCTCTATGCACTTAGAATACATCCTAACTCTAAAAGCACATGAGAAACCATGTTCTTCTCCCTAGTCCGTGAAGGTCCCAATCTCTTTCCCATTTCAAGGCTTTCCTATTTATGAACATATGGGATAAAAGAAAGAAAAGAATCAAGGATGATACTCCAGTTCCGATTCAGTTGAGATACTTAAGTTGGTTTCAGGTGGGTGTGGAGGTCAGTTTGTTAAAGAGGAGTAATGCTAGAGAACTCTCCTGGGTCCTCCATCCCCAGGTGAAATGCCACTTTTTAGGATGTCATTCATCACTACTGTATTCACAGAAACTGGCTACTATAAGTGATCAAAAGAAATAACTGCTGTGTAATCTGACACTCAATTTTTCTGAAAAATGAGTTAAATGAGATACACGGAAAAACATCTGACACATAGCTTGGCGCACAGCAGGTACTCAATATTATACTCTTTCTCCCACTCTTCCTTCTTTATTGAAGAATCTTCTCTTTTTAGAAGGACTATGCACATACAGCTATCATTGTAACAGATGAACATGTCAGTGCTGGCCACCAAGCCTTGCTACTGGGAATAGACTCTGATATTAACAGGAGACACGGTGCCTGCCCTGAGAAGTGCTGTCTAAAATAAAACCATAAAAGTTTGTTAGTTTTAGTGTAAAATAAGCGATATTCTTCTTTTCCTCATATGTATGTCCTGTTTTACGAAAGGGCCCTGACAGTTAAATACGTGTTTGTAGCACTGTCTTCCTTAGATGCAGGCTGCCGTCAGGATGCACACACCACTCCTTAGCCATCTTCTGGTTCTGGGGACAGAAATCAAGTGTGGATAAAGAAGTAGGAAGCCTGATTTAGGCCTCGGGTCCAAAGACAGCTCTGCAAACCGACTTCACTAACAATAAATTTAGTATTGTCATCTTTAATCCTTGTAACAATTCACAATTCATTCAAAATTCTTAAGAAAATAGGATGAGATTGGTTCTTCAGTATCAACAACTTCATGAATAAGGTATGATCAAAATGTACAGTGAACATTTAAATTTTTAAATCTTTTTTACAGTAAATGACAGCACCATTAATCCCCTTCAGAATATTCCCCTTTGCTCTGAACACACTTATCCCGTTGTTCTTGCTACTACCTGAAACAGTTCTGAGAGGCCTCTTCCCTGAGTATCTTTACAGAGTGTCACCCAAATACAGTGAACCCTGCTGCCAAGTGCAACCCAATGGAAAGGTACATTCATAAATACATTATGGTACAGCCTCATCTACCTAATTCACTGGATCTGGTACCGTGCAAGTTGTGGTTCTTCCCCAAGGTCAAAATGACCTTGAAACATAAATATTTTAAGTTGATTTGGGACATGGAAACAACCACAAAAGCACAACTAAAGGCCCTCAAATATGCCGATTGCCATGTCTGCAACTCCATAAAAACACAAAAGAGAATAACTAACAGCAAGTGAGAGAGCAACTGAACATTAAACAGACAAACAAACAAAACAAAAGTCTGATTCAGATATAAGATCCAAAAGACCTTTATGAAGGACCAACGGGCCTTCCACACCTAGACTGTCCATTGTGGTTACAGTTCAGTAACTGATTGCATAATGATGGGTTTGGGTAAAGGCAAAGAATGAGCATATTCAGCCTGAGATTTTCAGAGTAGAAAGAACCCGGGTCTAGGTGTCAGAGACTGGAGCTCGTATCCCACCTACTGGCAAGGAGACCTCGGGTAAGTCAGCCCCCTTCACACTCTGCCTACCCTTGGGAACAAAACCAATGTCCCAGGCACCTCAGTTGGTTGCTTCAAGCTGTCTTCTATAAACCCCAGGACTCTACATCATATGTGACACCAGGCTTCTAGTTTCCTATGTGCATTCATGCTGAATTTCTGTCATTTTCTTGGAGACAAAAAGGGTCCTTTTTTTTTTTTCCTTGCCACGGCCTCTCATCTACTTTGCAGGGTCTGGAGTATTCCCCCCACACCCCCACATCCTGTAAGACTGGCTGTCTGTCTCTCCTCCTTCAGTTCTTGGCTTAAATTTCACTTTCTTAGGAAGACCTTTCCTGACACTCATTCTAAAGTGGTTTCCTCTGTCCCTTCTCCTAGTGCTCTCTCGCTTTCCTTCCCACCACTTATCACAATGCACATGTCATGTATTTATTCGTTCGTTTGGCTGCCTGATGCCTGTCTTCCTTCCTCCTTCCTCCGTCCTCCATCCTTCACTGTGGAGACTGCAGCTACATCTGCCGTTGCTTCACTTTACATACAGCAGACAGCAGCGCTCGGCACAGACTAGCACTCAACAAATACTGATTGATTGAATCAATGAATGTGTAAATGCAAAGCAACAATATTCGTGCATTTCACAAAGCAGATATATGTGAAATAACAGAAAAGTAGGAAAGTATTTCAACTAGAAGAAAATGATGTTTTGAATAAATAAAATCTAGGCTGTCCTAAAATCAGTGCAGGCTTATTCCAACAACAAAAGTTTTTCAGATTCACCAATTCATTTTTACTTGATCCTTAAAATATTATTTCAATTTCGTGGGTGAAAATAATTGACCATTCAGATATTTAATGACTTTCTCAAAGTCACAAAAAGTAATACTCAAAATTCAAATGCAGGTTCTTTGATATAAGTCCAGGAGCCTCCTGTTCACCACACTTTCTCAGCTTTAAAGACCAGGCTTTAATCAGAAGGTTCACAAAGAACTTCCAGTTATTTAGTTTCCCATTAGTTTCAGACTAGTGTGTTTCGTTGTGTTGAAACACAAACTTAAATAAAATTTATAACACAGCTATGCAGTTAACAGTGAGGTAGTGAGGTTCACTTTGGGGTTTGTTTAACATTTGCCTTAATTCAAACCATATTGAAAGGGAAATATTATATGATAGCAAGACTTGGTAGTACCTCAAGCAAATAGGGGTTAATGACATAGGTATTCCTATACAGATATATAGTTACTAATACTCAAATATTTGACATTTCTAACTTTATGTAATTATATCCGTAGGATGACAAAAGTATTATAACTGTAAAATTGTTTTTCTCAAATGACAATAAGCATTACCAAAATATGAAATCTAGGCCCCAGGCGAAGTCATCAAAAAGACTTCTTTGCTTTACCTTGAATACAAAACAGACGCACCACCATTAAAGACGGGTCCCACCTCGTGTGACTGTCTCGCCAGAGAAATGGGTGCTAATAAGAGGACAGCTGCTTTTGTATAATGGGCTCCTAGATCTGTGAAAAACACTGCGAAACAGTTTGGATGTTTTGACCTGACCTAGGAGTGGAAGTGTTGAGATTTGTGTCAAAGCCTGGAATGCATATTTATCAGAATGGAAATATGTTTTTTAGAATTACTATCAAGTTCTTCGTTTCCCAAATTACTATATGATTACATTAGGTAGGATTTAATTGGATTGAACAAACTAACCTCACTATATTTCATCTGGATACTTTAACAATATTTAGCTATTTCTGTAAACTAGATTTTTTTTTGAGAATAGTACAAAGGTTCTCTATTTCCTTTGCTAGGAAATGAAACAGGTAGAGCTTATATATATAGATAAAGCAAAAAGTAAATTTTTCTTCCTTTCTATAATAGGAAATAAACTCCTAAAATAGGAGTACCTCAGTACTGAATGGCTCAATTTGACTCACCCCTTAGAAGAAGAAAAAGAAAAAGAAAAAAAAAGGAATCAGAGACTGCTTAACAGTGAGCAGACAGGAGCCATTAAATACTTTTATAACAAATATACAAGAAAAATTACTGATTCAACTTTGAACTTATGTAATAATTATTAACCAAGTTTATCATAAATTATGAATGAAAGATATATTTGAGCCAAGAATCATAGTTCATAAAGACTGAGTTTCACTAACAGAAGACTATCACGAGTCCAATTACTAATAAGTTTGGAACTAATTTTTTCTTCAATATTTCTCTGCATGAGAGTTATAAACATAGATATATAATGTGAATTGCTGCTTACCATTAAGTATGTGTTTACTAAATGCTTATTACGTATTTTCCAATTAGTAACTGATGAGGTCATATGATAGAGGCTTTTACATTTAAAAACTTACTAGATAATTACTAAAATACCAAACCAAAAAAAAACTTACTAGATTAATCAATGCTCTTCACTCCCTCTTTAAGTCATGCTCACAAATAATCTGGCACTTTGAATTCTAAGGAGAGTAAACTAATCTTTAATGTAAGGCACAACACTCCTCCATATTCATTTTACTCTTTGGTCCTCATTATATTAAAATGCTTGACCTCATTATAACAATATCCCTTTTTCAAAATCTGTAACTGTTACAACAGCAACAGTCAGCTTCTCCTACTTTCCGCATAAATTTTACAAAAATAGCCATAAACAATAAACAGTAACCTCAGAAACAGAACAATAAAGTTTTAGGAAAAGTACAACAGAGATATCCATTCCAGTAGTAATTTCCATGACATGACCACTGGATCAGCATCTGAAAGATCACTGTATGTATTAGGACAGCTTAAGCAAAACAGAAATTTTATTAACTACATCTGTTACTCCATTTGAGTGAAACTGTGTAACCAGGATGACTCCTGACTTTGGTGTTGATGATGTGTTTTACAGACTGACAGTTTGTATCAGTCCAAATATGCTTCTAGAAGCCTTCGCCTAGGTAGCCATTTACAAGCCAGAAAGAGGGCCCTCACCAGAAACTGACATGCTGGCACCTTCACCTTGGGACTTCCAGTCTCCAAGCATTCAATAAATAAATCTCTATTGTTTAAATTATCCCATCCATAATATTTTGTTATGGTAGCCTAGGCTGACTAAAAGAATATGCAACGGTATAACATAATAGTGTGGAGAATTACATTTCTAATAAAAGCATATCCTTTATTTTTTATTGCTTTTTACATTTAAGATCCTGAATCCTTTAAGCACATAATATAAAAAACACCTGCCTATATAAGAAGCTTAATCTTCAAGGATAAAAAATGCTACAAATCTTTTTTAGACCTTATAAAATGCAGTTACACGGTAATTGCTGAGGACAAGTCATTCCATACAAGCTTAGGCCTGGGCTTCATCCTTGGGAAACTGTATCCCTTATCCAAAGAGATTGGAACCAGAAGTGCTTTAGATTTCAGATGTTTTTGAATTCTGAAATATCTGCATACATACACATAAAGAAATAGAAATGGAAACCAAGTCGAAACATAGAATTCAACGATGTTTCATATGTACCTTATATACATAGACTGAAGATAAATTTTATAATATTTTCAATAATTTGTACAAGAAAAAATTTTCATTAAAGAATTGTTCCTCAAAACCATTTACCAGAATCTTTATCAGGCTGTCTATGGACTCAAAAGTAGATTTGTTATTCCACTGTCTAAAAGCTACGTAGGAGTTTTAATGAGACACTGAACATGCCCAGGAAGAAATCTGGGTTCTACAAAACAGTCCTTGTTTTAATATTTTCCACAAAGCTTTACATAAAAACACGCATACATAACATATATGCACATACACAAGGAACTGCACCTCATCCTATTTTTATACATACACATACACAGAGAACTACACACCTCAGTCTAATTTCAATGAAACTAAGTCGTGGCTTTATACAGAAGTTAAATGGCTTAACAAACAGAAATATTTTCCATATTTTTATTTTTTATGATACAACTTTTAATAAACTGAAGAACTCTGTTCTTTTCTTTCCCTAAAAACTATTTTTGTTCCAAGAATCCTAACAAGAATGTATTTTACTGTTTTTCATGGACTTTCTTATAAGAGGCTTGACAGGAAAGGAAGCAGTGTAAGACAGTGAGTGTGAGTATATTTTTAGAACTGAGGAGCAAAGAATTTGAGTTCCATTTCTCCTGTGTATCAATTATGTGAAATCTGGCATCAGAAAAAACTATGATAATAATACCTGAGTTACTGTGGTAAATAAGAGGTAATAAATGTAAGTCATGCAGTATAAATATTCAAGAAACATTATCTAGATTTTATCTCCTTCCTCTATTCTAACTATCATGTCTGCCACTGCTATGACTTTTCAGAACTGTCACTCATTATTATTTCCAACAGTAAAAGTGCCACCATTATTACTACTGGTGGAATGTTGAGGCCTGGTAGTAGATGATTACAACTTGACTTCAGAATTCAGCGAAGTTGGGGAGGTTGTGTTAGGCAGCTTTTCACTGCTGTGACACAACACTTGTGAGATAAGGAGAAGAGATTTATCTGGGCTTATGATTTCAGAGGTCTCAGCCTGTGGCAACAGAGTATACCAAGGTGCTGCAGGATGTCTGCTCACCTCATGGCGACCAGGAAGCAAAGAGAGAGGGAAAAAGTGCAAAGGTCACACAACATGCCCTTCAACAGCACACCCCTCGGCTGGGGATGTAGATCAGTGGTAGAGTGCCTAGAGTGCAAAAGGCTGTAGGTTCAATCCCTGGCACCACAAAGAAAGAATGAAAAAAGAGCACATTCCTAAGAATAGGACGTCCACTAAACCTCACTTCGTAACTTCCAAAAGCAACACAAGCTGGTGACCAAGACTTTAAAATATGGGCCTCTGGGGACATCCCAGATCCAAACTCGAGTTCATGCATGTCAATATCAACTACCTGAAAGAGCTGACCAAGAACCTTCCTGACATGCACACCCACACAAACACACACGTGCGCACGTGCACGCGCGCACACACACAAAAGAGAAACATAAGCCTGTGCTATTTTCTGGCAAGATGTAAAAGGTGGAATATTGATTAACAGAAAACTGAGAAATTTATGTTTCAACTTGACATAGAGAAATGATGCAGCAGGGATAATAACACATCATTCTGGAAAATTTTCTCTACTGTGCAAGAAACTCACATTCTCAGCCCAAAGTACAATCGTGACTTTCTAAAAGTACATGTGGAATTTATTCTAAAGTAATGAATTTACTATCCACAGTGGGATTTCATTGTAAGATGTGTTTTTTTTTCATTTATAATAATGTATGAACTTGCAGATACAGGCTCAAAATATCATTAGGGTTGGGACGAGAAGATAGCCATCTTTTTGCAACTGTCAACCATGATATTTTAAGCTAAAACATGTAGAGCTTCGCTAGGTATTAAATTTGTTGATTTAGGTACGGGCGATTGATTTTCCAACTTCCATCTCGTCTTGCAAGACTCTTCCTTTTATTAAACTTGGCTTTGACTTTATTTTCTTTGTCATTCTTCTTTCAGTAGAGCTGTGAATCTGGCCTCATTATAAGTATGCTTTACTAGTAATTAGGCAAACTAGTTAGGCTCATGAATAATAATACATCCTCAGTTGTTTCCTTTTCTATTTGTTTTTAATTTGTATTTGTTTTAAAGGAAACTCGTGAAATATGTCAAAGGCAATTCTAATAAAAATATATATTCCCACTGATCTATTAGAAAAATCATACAAATTTTTTCCAAATTTCTTTCAAGATATTCCTCAAATTATCTGTTATACAACTTCTATACATATGCATTATGACATTGCTAACCATTTACAAAAAAGAATACTTCAAATTATACATGAACATGTTTCAATACTTTTTTCACTTAAGAATTACTTTATTTTAAAACACTCTCCATGTTTTTTCATTGTTTATCATTTTACTACCAGAATATTCATCATAATTTTAAAAATTCAACACAATTTTCCTTTTGAACATGACATTACTGGTCATAACTATGGCAGCTACTGAATTCTGAGGTCACTCTCCATATTTATCAATTTCAGCCAAATTAGGTCACAATAGATATACTAGAAAATGCTTAATGTCCGTAAATTATTAAAATTATTTACCTACTTGTAATGCTTTTTGGCAACAAAAATAAAGATACAAATAAAATACATATATAAAATGTATTTGGTAGCTTTCAAAAAGATTAAGCTGTCAGGTGTCTGTGATAAAAAAGAGATTAAGATCTGTGATTCAAGAATGAGTACTAAATAAAGTGAGGATTCAAAAAATATTATTTTCTCTCTTGTTAGTTTTTTCATTAACACAGTAGTAAACGTTGCCATTTCTTAAGTTCTCCATTATGATTTGTTTAGAAATAATCCAGGAAAGTGAGGGACCCGAGACCAGGGTTTGGACAAACAAGTTTGACACTCAGTTGTTAACTCTTAAAGATGCATTGCGGGTCCTTCACTTTGTATAGACCATAATTTCCTTTGCGGATTTCCTTTCCTTTCCTTTACTGCAGAAGTCCTCTCCATTCTCTCCCTGCTTCTGTTCTTGACCTCCTGCTCTTGGTTACACACCAGTGAGAATTCTTTAAAACATGGTTCTACAAATGGTAGAGTGTGGCTCTTTACTGCGTAATAAAATCAAAACCAGGATTTTTCATATAGCAAAACAGAAAGGCAATGTGTGTGTGTGTCTACTCTGGGTCATTATGAAAAATATTTCTGACTTTGGATCTAAGCCACAAAAGTTGTCTAGAGGGTTTCTGGAGACCTGTGGTACTTCAAATATAGTCCAGATTATGCTTAAAACTATCCAATGTCTTCCTGTTGCACTTAATATTAAATCCCAACTCCACAGCATGGGCTCTAAGGTTACTATAACGTGGTCCCCGCCGAGCTCTGTAACGTCACCTTCACTCAGTTCTCTCCCTCGCTGCACTCCAGACTCTGTTCTGTTTGCTCTCCTCCTAACACAGTAAGCTCCTTTCTACCATATGGTTTCTTCATTTACTATTCCCATTATTTAGAAGATGGGCCCCAGGTCTTTGAAAGGTTGCTTTTCTTGTCAGAACAGTCTCCACTTAAATGTTCTCATTCCAAAGATGTTCTCATTAGCTAGTCAGTGAAAATTATCCACCACCTTAACTCTAGGACTCTTCTTCAAAACATGTTATATCTTAACAACACTTGGATTACATGATTACCTTTTTCAACAGTTAATCTGATAACTATCTGTTACCTTTCTCTCCCAACTCCAAACAGAATGGAAGTTTCCTATAAAGGTATGTTTGTATCTTCATCCATAGCTGTGGCACTTAGAACAGAGTGTGCCACAATACAGAGACTCAATAAATTTTATTTGGTTTCTAGGTTCAATTACACTGTCAATATCATAGATCAGGTGCCTATCAAAGTCAGTAGCAATCAACAGAAATGGCAAGTGGGAGTCAGAACCATTTCAAAAGATTCTAGGAATTCTTTTTCAGGAAATATTCTTGATTTGATTGGTATTTCATGTCCTACCTATTTTCTACTTGAGTTATTTTATGAATTTTTTCCAATGAATTTTTAAACAGACACTGTTTGCTGAAATAGGTGGATCTCTGAAACGTACTCTTCTTCTAGCAGAGCTCTCAACTAACAGCCCACAAGTTGTACCTGGCAGCAAGGCGTGTTCTGTTTGATCTGCCTGAGATTTTAGACTGGAAACCAACATTTATGAATTACTAGAACTCACATAAAAATCTGAATGTCCATCTGCTTCTCCTAAGTCAGATGACAAGGCACCTCTGACAACAACGGAGCCAATAAACTCTGTGGTTTGTCACAGCGCACCGACCACTGTACTGCTTTACACCCAAAGCACTTCGGACGCTCACATTTCCTGTGTGCATCTTGTGTGGAATTTTTTTCAGCATACTTATAGGCCTTACCTACTGGAAGAAGCCAGTAGTGATTTGTGATTATTTTTCAATAAAGACACAAGTTTTTCACTTAGACACATTCCCTTTTTCATTCATCTCTATTCAGTCATTCAAATATTAATCCAACAAGTATACCCAGTTGCCTAGAATGTGGCGAGCTCCACTTCAGATGGTAAGTATATGACACTGGAATAAAAACTTAGAATCTAGGGCTCGGGGTTTGCTCAGTGGTTAGAGTGCTTGCCTAGCAAGTGCAAGCCCCTCAGTTTGATCCTCAGGACAAAAAAAACCAAAAAAAACAAAAACCTTACAATCTATATCTTCACACAGTCTAAATATTATTTATGGAAGTAGAAAAAATTAACAAAACAAAAAAATAAAATTTAATATGCTGGATGAGATTCACGACTGTTTGGTACAGAGAAGCAAATGTGAAATGTGTCTAGTAGTTGGGGGCAGACACGACTGTAAAACAGGGAACTGGGGAAAATCTCACTCAAAACAGATAGGAAAAGACCTGAAGGGGAGAATGAGGGAGCGAGGCAGGCAGACATATTTAAAATGAGCATTTTAGGCAATGAAGAAAGTTAGTGCAAAGCTCTATGGTGAGTATATGTCTAGTGTATTCAAAGGCCACAATCTATTTCAATTAGGGAAAATTAAATTAGGAGACAAATAGGAGACAGTGTCTCAGGTGCAGTGAAGGGTGGGTCTGACTGTCCCTTACAGGCCACTGTAAAGACTGACCTTTGAGTGAGATGGAAACCAGGTTTGAGCAGAGGACAAACATGATCTGACACCATCTGGGTGCTGTGAGAATACACCGTGGGGAGGTGTTGGGAGGCTGCCGCAGTCACAGGACGGAGAAACCCCTCGTCCCGGGAGCGGCGGCCACAAAGATGTTGGCAATTGGTTAAATCCTGATTGTATTTTAACAACAGAGCCAACAGGATTGCTAAAGGATGAGATGTCTGCAACCAAAGGAAAGGTCCAGGGTGGGCACCAAATGCATGGATTGTCACTATAACAGCGGGACTCAAAGTCAGAGATCAAATGAGATCAGGATGAGAAGACATAACATGGAAAGAATGGAGACAGAGGAAGAAGACTGAGCAATGGAAATGGAGAGTCTGATGTTTTCTACTTGTATTTAAGCAAGAAAAATAATAAAACAACCTTGTATCACTGACGCTTAAATGAATAAGGTACTTAAAATATCATCACCTTAAGGAGGAAACGGGGGTCTCTGATGTGTGGATTAAACTGAAAGAGTCACACGACTAATCCTGGCAGAGCCCAGATTTATACAGGGCATGACTCATTCTCAAGCCTGTTATTTGACCTACATAATCTGCCTTTCTTGGTAATATTTAAATAACAGGCGGGCGGTCATACAGAAAAGCAATTCTCCAGAGTAGCAAATACTCCCTTATTATTGAACAAATTCAGAAATTATAAATTTGCCTGACAGCTAAAATGTCCCCATAAAGTGGAACACACAGACTCCAGAATCAGACTCTTTAGGTTCACATTTTCACTCCACCACACTAAAGAGCAAATGACCTTGAACAAGTTATTTAACCTCTCTGTGTCTCAGTTTCATCATCGCTAAAATAGGCATAACAACAGCTGCCTATGAATAGATTAAATAAAACAATCTACAAAAAACACTGGTAATGGTGCTTGGCGTAGAGTACTGTACTGTAGGGTAAGCAATTATTATTATTACAAGAGTGCTAAGTCTAGGCAATTGACTTCCTTTCCAGTACTTACTACTAAATAAAATAGCTACAAAATGAAAGAGGAAGACAGATGGGAGGGTGTATTATCACCATTTCACATGCACACTAGTGCTGCCATTTTTCATTTTTGGTGTGTCAGTCACAAATTTTAAATCTCAGACACTGGAAAAAGAAATGGTTGAGTGCATCAGTATTATGTTGGGGGGGAAATGAAAAAATGTAGAATAATCATAACCTTTCCTCAAGAACGCTATGAAGTAAAATCTTGCATACCTGTAAGGAGAAAACAAAGCATATGAAAACCAACTGCAATGAAACGATAGAGAAATGCATGATATAGAATAAAAAGCATGATCAGAAATTCTTATGAACTTAAATATGACAAAGATATCATGGAGTTTCAAAAATTAATGGAGCACTTCACCTTCCCTCAATCTTGAGGGTTCAATCTTCTCAGAAGCCTCCCCTAGAGCAGGGTGGCCATGTCCTTTTGTGATCCTCGTTACAACACACAGCAAGGATTTGTCAAACTATCTCTCCAGTAATCGTTAGGTCCCTGGAGCAAGGACTGGATCCTCTTCATTTTCTTTTTTTTCTTTTTTCTTTTTATTACCACATGTTCGTGACACACAGTCACTGCACTCATTGTGGGTAGTTGGCACATGCAACTGACAAATCATAATTGTTTTTAACATCCCCTTCCTCCCCCTCAAACCTGCCCTCCATATCTTGATCCCTTTTTCCATTTGCAAAAGACCTATCTCCCTGTTTCCTATTATCTTTTATTTGGCTTTTCATTCATATTTTGGGTTTCTAATATAAGAGAAACCATGTAATATTTAAGCTTGTATGCCTGCTTTATTTCACTTGAACTAATGGTTTCAAGGTGCATTCGTTTTCCTACAAATGACTCGTTTATCTTTCTGTATAGCAGAGTAGTACTCCATGGTGTATAAATACCACATTTTCTATATCCAGCCATCCACTGATGGACATAGAGGCCATATTTAAGATTTAGCTATTATGCGTTGGACTGAATCTTCATCTTCACAATACCATTGTTACCAAAGATTTTTTAAATGTAATTTGGTCACATTTCATTACTGAAGCAATACTTCTGTTTCCATAAGATACATAACTGAAGTCAATGAGGAAACACTTTCTGCATCGTATGTAAAGTTCATGCTCTTGTCCTATTACTATACAGGGTAAAGACAGAGTCTGCTGTCAGGCTACAGGGTGGAAGCCCTCATGTGGCTCCTCCCTAGCTATGGAACCAGGGCAAATGGCTGCCCTAGAACAAGAAAAGGGGCATCCTTGCCAGATAAAAGTAACAGGAAAATAAAAGGAAATACATTATGAAAAGCACTTAGTTAATAACATTCAATAAATATTAATGATTGTTCCATAAAAACAAAGACAGAAACTTCACAAAGAATTCCAGAAAATCTTAAAATTATAAATCTGAGTTTTCAATGTTTCTAACATAAACATTTAAATATATTAAACTTGATTCTTCGACAAAAATACTTTTTATTGACTATGCCAGCCTAAACCAAGTGACAATGAGACTGATTCTCCAAACAGAGAGTTTATTCTGGAATAATAGGGACTGAGATCTGGGATGTGTGTGCTAGGGTGAACTATAGGTACAAGGAGGGGCTTGGGGCAAGGCCAAAGAGAAGTCCATGTGAGCTCTTCAGAAATAAACCTCACTGGCTATGAGAGCTCACAGCACAACTTGGTGATTACTCGTTTGGTAATACAAGCTGTTATTGAAGAGACAGTTTTATAGAAATGACTTAGCTGGAATGTTTGCAGTTTCAAAGTGTCCTTATAATAGCTCTCCTTGTAGACATATACGCATAAGGACATATGCTTCATGGCATCTGGGCTCCATTTTGTTTGAGGTTGACCTACACGACTTGATTTTGGTACCGACAATTTTCACAATATGAATTCTGTCTAGAAACCGCAGAACATGTGCTAGATGGTTTACTGACTTGTGTAAACCTCCCTCTGACAGCTTAATGCTAATTCTAATTATCTGTGTGCTTTTTCAAGCCCATGGAACTGTACATTCTAAGTATATGTCAAGGAAGAGTAAGTAACTATCCCTTGGGGAGGAAAAAAAACAGTATCTGTAACAATTCTAGTCCTAACTTTAACCAAAATTAAAATCATTTAAATCGAGAAGTAAAAAGAAAAAATGTCCTCCCTCTGGAGCAAATGAAATATTGGGTTATATATACAACCCAAAAAGTTGGAAAAGACTAATGGATAAGCCAATCATGTGAATCATATCAAGCAATCAATCACCTCGCCTACAGCAGTTTCCTCTCAGAATTCCTAACGCACACAGCTTCACAGATGCGCTGTAGTGAGTGCCCTTGAGCGAGGAAGGAGGGAGCAGGTCAGGAGTCTGTCCTTCTCAGTCTGTAGTTTCACGCTCTGTGACTGCTAGTCTGAATGCAATCAGGCCTTCCCTGCCAAGTATTCACATAACTCTAAATCAGAAACGCTTTATCTAAAGACTCCTTTATCATCTCTTAAGCATTACATACCAGTGTACAGAAGTAAGTACTAAAATATTCCCCACAATGTCTCATAGGATAAGGCAAGTGAAGGAGAATCTAATGAATAGATTATCTATATTATTATAGCCCTTTCTACAAAATCAAGATTTTTTAATAGTTAACCATTATAAAAGACAAGTATTTAGTTCTCATTACTTCCAATTTTAATTGTAAGATACAACAACAAAAACGGGATTTTAAAATCCGTACACTCTCACTGACTACTAAAACATACAAAGAAATAGTAATGCCTGCCTGATGAACTCTTTAAATACACTGTTTTCAGAGACAGGGGTTGCCTCAGTGGCAGAGAAGCTAGTTTAGCATGTATGAGGCTCTGGGTTCAATCCTCAGCACTGAAAAAATATGATGTTTTCAGCTTGACTTAAACAAAAAGGAAAGTGAGATTGACAATCAACAAGTTAATGATACTTCTTTGGAATTCAGGGATGAGTATGCAAATTTTGGATTTACTCTTTGACCATAATGTCTTTGCAATTATATAAATAAATACACACAGACACACACACAGACACACACACACACACACACACACACACACAGAGGTATGTTTAGTACTTATATTCCTCATAATGTAATGGAAAATTTTGGAGTTAAGAAAGTTTAGTCAATAACACATGCCACAAATCATGATTCTTCATAAATAGAAGTGATAATCAACATCTCATTTCTAAAACTTTTCTGCCATGTAACAGCTGCAGTATCTAATTAGCAAGCTACATGAAAACAGCATGCTTACTGATTTTCTTTCTTTCATAGCATAGCTTTACATAGTACTTTGTTTTGTTTTAAACCTTTTCAATTCCACTGATTCATTTCAAATGTTAGAGAAGATCATTGGTTGTAATATATACAAATAATTATGGAAACAGTATATCAAAAGCAAACAGTTGTACCTATCTAAAAAGACTCGAAGGACTATCTTGTCCCTTTTCAGGATAAGACTGTTCCTTTCCAAACTGCAAAGCATCTATTTAATCATACAGTGGTAGACAAAAATCTCAAGCCATGAAGGGTATTTTTAGAAGATAAGTAAGTTTCTCAGTTCTGATGATATATGGACTGATTATTTACTACGTAAAATTTTATATCATTCACAGTCATATACAACTGATAGTAGAATGAATAAAGGAAGAGATACAATTTCAGATGATTAAAGACATATTTATCAAATCTATATGTAGAATTGGATTATACATACTACATGCAAATTTGTATGCAATGATATATTGAAATACATTTCGTTTATATAATCTCCTGCATATATTTAATATATATATTATATTCATGTCAAAACGATCATTTCAAATGTCATATAAATATACTAAATTTGCTTAAAAACAGTTGTCTTCCCTAATTGGATTACCCAAAATTGAGTAAGGCAAAGTATATATGGAACCAAATATATTGTAAAGTTAATGTGATACCTTGACCAATCAGAGAAGACTAAAATAACTATTAAGAGCCAGATGTGGTGGGACATTCCTGTAATTCCATCACTCTGAAAGGCCAAGGCAGGGAGATCACAAGTTTGAGCCCAAACGGGGCAAATTTAGCAACTTAGCAAGACTCTGTCTCAAAAAAAAAGGGTGGGATGTAGCTCAGTGTGAAGGAACCGGTTTAAATCCTCAGTACTGTAATAATAACAATGACAATGATAACAATAATAATAAAGTTACTATAGTGATAAGCAAAAGCAAAATTTTCAAAAGACTGAAATGTAGTTTTCCATCCTTAAATTTGTAAAATTTTATATTTCAAAAATCAAAATCACTACAAATATTTTCAGAAAGGGAATGAATATCCTTTGTCACACATACTTCAAATTGCAGAGTCTAGATGTATTTCAGCACCTTTCACATGTGGAAAGAGAACACACCCAAGATACGCCGTGCAGACAAGAGCCTGGTCTTCTGAACTCCGGCCCAACGTCCTGCGCACAGAACTGAGCCGAACTTTCTGCGAGTGTCAATGTATGTTAAGCCCTTTTCCTATAATGCTTTTGGTCATTACCTTCATCGTTACCCACACTGCATCAAGAATCTCTCGCTCTCACTTTTCACCCCCAAAATAAAACACCACTTTTAGACCAGATATGACAAATGTCTCCAAAGCAATGATTTCCTTAACAGTGTTTAAAATTCACTGATAAATAATGTGCAACAAATTGTAAGACTTTCGGAGTAATGTTTTTCTGATAAGCAAGTAACATTGCACATACACCAATACGTGACCTCTCATCCTATCACACAGAAAATATTTATAAGTAACACATGGACTCTTTCCTACTATAGAGAAATATGCATAAATATTTATGAAAAATATAGTTGTCCTGTAATTCATGCTTCATTTTTTCTTTTCAGTTCTAAAATAGCAACTACTGCTCAAAAGAGAAAGCAAAACGTGTACATGTTTTGTAAATGGTGATGTGGTGTGTTATTTGTTATTATTAGTTTCTGTTAAACCAATAAAAAAAGAGCACCAGAATACAGTTTACCAGAGGGTACACGGGACAGTGTGGGGGACAGAGCTGCCGCTGCTGCTGCTGCTGCTGCTGCTGCTGCTGCTGGTGGTGGATGGACTGCTGAGCTACGGTAGGGCTGGTTGTTACGGAATTCAGGTGAAACACAAATTAACAATGGCAACAATGACGGAGCTTACCAGCTGAAGCCAAATCCTAGGATCAAATCAACGTCCACTGCCAAGAAAAACAAAATGAAGGAAAGGACAGGCCCGGGGTTCCTGGTGGAGAAGGGGAGGGACGCAGTAAAATGCAGACGTAAGTAGGAAATGAAAACCAGGAAGAGTTCTGAAGTAAAAGAAAGGGCCCAGATCTACCCCGTAAACACAGTTGTCGAGTCACATGCAAGAGCTGCATTAGCACACACGGTTTTGTCCTGACCAGCTTCCTCACAATCAGGCTTTTGTTAGGGTGGCCTCGACTCAATCTCTTCTTAAAAGAGCTCGCTCCTTCATTTCCCAGATAGCTGCACGCTTTCTAGAACTGTCCTTATAGCATTTCAAAAACATCAATTTAATTGCCACCTTCTGAGTAGAAAATGATGAAACTAAGAAATCAAAACAGCCACTGATCCCTAAATTCTCATATTTCTGGCAACTTTTCACTTCTCTATAACATATAAAATATATTAAAAACAAATGAATTCTATCAAACTCATAATGCTCAATAAGCCTAACAGAGATAATAAGGTCAAGAGCACAGTGATTAGGACAGTATACACTTAGGAATCAAATTTGTACCATCCCAAAGAAAGATCAGCATCAAATTACCAGGTAATTTTCACTCTTAAAATAAATTCGTATGTTTTAGTTTATATCAAGCTATTTGGCAATTCCAGTAAACCAAATAAAGATTTCAGAAATCTCAATTCCGCTTGTCAGTACCTGTTCTACATAGCCAGGCCTCAGATATAAAAGCACTAAAGAATTATTGTGCAAGATAAATTCAACATATGTCTCAAATTAAATTCAGTTAAGCCCAGAAAAATATTCAGAACTACATACATTACATTGAATACTTTAAACTGGACGGCAGTAGTGTGCTCATTCACATATATCCACACCTGGAGAATGAATGAAAGCTCAATGCTTGTTATAAACCAACCTTCTCCTGTCCACTCAGTCACCTTATCTGAATCTGTGTTTCCTTCCCTTAGTTGGGTCCACAAAATTTTCCTGAAATTCAGCCCCCTACCTCCACCCTGAGAATGTGTCCAGGCTTTGTAAAGCCCCTTTGTAGATTGGTCTGTCCTTTACCCTACTTACTTACTGACTAGACTTCATCCTTAGATTCATTATCAGCCCTGATCCAAAATGATTCCATGACACTGACCACCGAATTCTACCTTGCCACAGAAGAAATTCACAGATGTGGCTACCAACGTAGACTGGTCTCAATTGCAACTTATTTTCTGTTATTTTATGATCTGGGTTAGGGGCTCAGGGCTACTGTCCACTAAATTGCTCTTAACATTATGTTCCTAGGTCAATCAGCTTTAAAGGTTTGCAGTTACACATTTAAGCAGCAGGGTCCCAGCATGCTTCAAATGACCATTCAAGATATTTTAAGATATTTCGGTAGCATTCAACCAAATCCTAGCATATAATTAATCCTGGATTTGACTATGAGAAGACATGTTTTAAAAAAGTAAACAGGTTGAAAAAATTTATTCAGTCACTTGGGGAGACTGCTAAAAATCAAATTTCAGTAGATGCTATCCATTCCACATTATTTCACTTGTTGAATGGTAAGCTTTTTTTCCCTTAAGTGGTAGTTGGCTTAAAGCCACCATCCCCATTAGCTACATAGTTGGTGAGAAACAGTGGAAATTTTTTGTCCTGCTTATCTAGAAATCCTGCTCTCCCCTAGCTATTCATGGGTGAGTCAATGTTTTTTTTTTTTAATTCAACTATTGCAAAAGTCCTTTGTTTTGATGATAGAAAAGAATTCTCTAAATTCAATTCAATGTTACACCTTTGAGTTAGAATTTATCAGACTATTTGTATTTGGAAATCCATAATGCTAAATCCAGCTGGGATAAGGTTTTTAATGTCATAGTGGACTACATAAAGAGTTCCACTGTTAATGTTTCTCCCACATCTCTCGGATTAGTTCATAGGATAAAGCAGAAAAAAACAGTGGCATAGGCCAAAATGTGGAATGAGTGTAAATTCTGGATTTAATTTAAATTATCATATAAGACAAATTCATTCACCTGTCCATCCAGGCACTGATTCATCCGCTAATATTTAATGAATACTTAGCATGTTCTAGTTACTTTATAGGCACTCAGGAATAAAGCATGAACAAAACAAATTAAAAACTCTGCTTTTGTGGTGCTTACATTTATCTGGAGACAAAAAAAGCAATATATAAATGAACAAAGAAAAAATATGGTCCGTCAGATGATAATAAGTGCTGGAAGAAAATGGAGCAGGAAACAGAGGGTCAGGGACCTCACTATGAGAGGAGGCGGTCACACTGAGGTGATATTTGTTCAGAGATTCAGAGACATGAGGAAAGGAAGTCTCAGAGTACGTGCGAGACGAACATTCCTGAGGAAGGATGTGTGCGGCCCCAAGAAGACTGCACTTGAGAATAGCAGGGAGGCCAAGGGGTTGCTGAGGCTGAGACTAGGGGAAGGCACTCCAAGCTGAGGTCAGAGGGAGTGGTGAAACTTAGGATACTGAGCCCCACAGGCCAATAAAGACGCTGGCTTTTACTCTGGGTCACACGGAAAGGCACTGGAGGGTAAGAACAGAAGTGTGACACAACTGATTTAAATTTGAAAAGAATCACTCTAGCTGATGAGTGAATAAAGAAATAGAGAGGAGTAAGGGTACACCCAGGAAGACTACGTCCACCTTGTGCCACTGATCAGCCTGAATTGAAGGCAGTGGTAAGCATGCTTCCAGCAGGGCTGTGCTTTGAAGACTGACTCAACTCGACTTCCTCATGGACTAGATTTTAAATGAAAGTTACATATGATAGTGCCAAAATTTTAAAATGTGATAACGTCTCTAACTGTTCCTACTTGCTCTGGTGTAGACCCTGGATATGAACCCTGGATTTGAAGACCCGAACACACACTCCAGGACAAGGTCTTCCAGTCTTCCAAGGAAGAATCTTGGAAAGATTGCTGAAAATCTGACACTAGCAACAGACGCCCAGGCTACCTGGAGGAAACATATTATGGAAGAATGAAGAAGGGAAAAATAAGGATAACCTTGACTATAATCTGCATCAAGTGTTAGCATGCCCTTTCAAATGCCCCGATTAAAAAAATGTGTATGTTCAAGCCAAGTGTGGTGATGCATGCCTGTAATCCCAGGACACTGGAAGGCTGAGGCAAGAGGACTTTAAGTTCCAGCCTAGCCTAGACAAAGCAGTGATAGTGAGACCCTATCTCAAAATAAAAACTACAAAAAGGGCCGGGGGAAAGGTAGCTCAATGAGAAGCCCCTAAATTCACTGCTCTGTACTGAAAAAACAAAAAATATAGGGATTATGGCAGAGGAACAATTCTTGAATCCAGAAGAGTGGCCTAAAATCAATTTGGCAAAAAATGGAACATGGAATTAAACACTTCTGCTTCACTTTCAAATTCCACTTTTCTGTCTAAAACCACAATCCCTCCAGTAAACAGAAAGGGTGTGGACTGAACTTCTGCCTACACTTTAACTCATTAAGCCTATATACAGTCCTACCATCAGACATATTTCTCTTTAATCCTTTTAAAGGAAATAACTTCCAGTTTTATGATTTAACATTGCTTTCTCTATGTCTTTCACACCTCTCAACTTTTAGCCCTACTGGTTGATAAATTATAACAATTGCAGCACCAAACTTCCAAATGTTCTTGGTTTTAGCAAATACTTCACACGCTTCTGTAATCCATCCTTGGCCATCATCCCTGATGATTCAACATTATGTTATTAACAGTTCCTGCTTTGTAAGCACAGTCCTTCACTGCCTCAAAGCCCACGTCCCCTGCTTCCTCTGCACTTGAGCTACCTACAAATACCCACCTATACCTTGCCATAACATTATATAAGTCAGCCTATCAAATCTTGGACTGTCAACAGGCCCTCTATAAATACAAGTGTTTCTCTTTTTATCATTTCAAACACCTCTTTTTTTTTAACTGAACGTTCTGCCCCAACCACAGACTACAGGCTCCTTTTGTCCATCCTGTTTTATTAGGAAGCCGAGAACATATGATCATCCTTTCAGAGGACAATCTTACCAATGAGCCAGAATGATATTTTGCCTCATTAATCTTGCATAACTCCTCTGCCTCTTCAGGCACAACTTCTGCATATTTTGCGCAGAAATATGCACAAAACATATTTACAAATAAACAAACAAATTTGATATTCTCAAACAAACACAAACAAATTTGATATTCTTCCATGAAGGTTCTGTAACACGCCTGTCCATCTGAACCAGTCTGAGCTATCCATATCCCTCATCCACCTGCTGGTCTCTACAGGCAGCACAAACACTCACTGCTGTGCCCATATCGGCTTGGATACTCTGAAGATACAGCACATCATTTCACTAGGTCTACAGACTCATCTTCTTCAGAGCCCTTAACAAATTTGGGCTTAGAGTCCTTGCTATCTTGTCCTGTCTCCATTCCTTCTCCTGCCCTCTTAGCCAGTTCCTCAAAACTCTGTACCCAAATTCCCCTTGAATGATGATTTTATCAGCGGGGACTTGGGTAGAGACACAAGACAAGTCTTGCTCATTTTATACAGAAGCCAAGTCTCCTGACAGCTGGTACAGGCTTCCCTCACCTCATCCTGCATCCTAGCACTGCTTTTGACACCCTATACAGTCTTCTGAGAACAACAAAATTGGCTATGACAATGCATTTATGGAAGAGCTAAGCGATGCCGAGACATCATCTTGCTGACAGGATAAACATGATTCTTAAGGGTTTCTATTTTTAGCACATAATCCATCTGCCTATTTCTGATAAAGAAATAAGTAATTTGTGTTCATTTTCTAAATTTTATCATGTTTGTATACATGTATGTCTTATACAATATTTAGTTTTAGCAAGAACTAGAATTATTACATCTTCCGTAATCATCACACCGTAGTTAAGCTAAACACCACCAAGTGGGTCGCTTATCACATTTCCCAGGCAACTATTTTAAGGCACTACAATCAGTGCTTAAAAACACAACACAACCAAAGTGCTGTATCAGGGCCCATCGCTTTATGTTGAAATACTTAACATTTGTTTGTGGATACAACTTCAATAGAGACTGAAGCAAACTTTTTTGTTTGTTAGTACATGCTTTTAGTACATAATGCTTACATTCCTCATGGGGAATGGGCACACGTACACAACACATCTCAAGTCTCTCTCTCTCTGTTTTGTAGTCCTCTTCCATTTCCTACCTTCCAACTCTTGGTCCCTTTCCCATTTGCAAAAGATCTATCTTCCTGTTTCCAATTATCTATCTTTTATGTTGCTCTTTATTTATAATTTGGATTTCCCATATAAGAGAATGATGCAATATTCAGCTGTATGTCTGATTTATTTCTCTTAACATTACGGTCTCTATGTGTACCATTTTCCTGCAGATGACTCAAGTTTGTCCTTCAGGGCACAGCAATGTTCCACTGTGATCTGAACGTCAACAGAAGCTGAATGGTATGATACTGCTCTGGCGTCTAACAGTAAAAATAAAAGGTTTATTTTTTATGAATTGCTGTCATTATAAGTAAGCAGAGGCCTTTTGACAGAACCACCCTAAAACATAAATACACCTTCAGGGGAAGTGAAACAAACCAAACCATCCAATTACTGCTGGTTGACTAAATAGAGTAAAATATACACAGTAATAGTCTCATTCGCCACATGTAAGGCACAAATATAATTTGAATTTAAAATGAGTGTAAATTTTCTATATCACATACAAATAAAACTACGATTTATTTTGTCTTAACTCATTAAATTTTTTGAATATTTCTAAAATGAGTATCTATTACTGATAGTAAAAATATTGTCGCTTTTTTTTTTTTGCTAATAATTAGATGGCCAATCCACAAAATAAACTCTGAAATATTTGGCTTTCTCTTATCTCTACAAAGATTTATTGCTACTTTTATATTTGGAGAAAATCTGAAAGAATAAATAAATAGCTTATGTAATGTTTTAATGGTATGGTTTCATGCTTATAAAATTTGATTATTGAAAAGAATTTATCATTTAATTGGAAACTGCTTTAAGTGAAAGTAATTAGAGGAATAAATCCAACTAGTGCTATTTTATGCAAAAGAAATGTACTACGGTACCTTCTAAAGACTTGTTTTCCCAGCTACACTATGTCTACCCAAAACAATGAAATGATACTTTTCCACTTTTATTTCTGAGAATATCTCAGAGTGCAAGATGTCTAAAACCAAACCTTGGGTTTTTCTCCACAAATCTGCCCACATTCAGAGTTCTGCTCTTCTGTTGTGCTGTGATAACATTCTTTTAGTTATACAAGCCAGAAACTTGGAGTCATCATTACACCTCCGTCTTACTCCTCAATAATATATTAAGTCTGCTTGTTTTTTAACTCCCTAAAATTTATTTACTACTCCCGTTTTCTGCTTCTCTCTCTCTCATCACCATGATCTCAGTACAAAGCTACCATTTCATCTGTGATCAGATCTATTTCAATAACTTCATTAACTGGTATTCCAAGCCATTCATTCTGCATTGTTTAAAATAAGCAAAAACTTTAGTTGTTGCAATCACAGATCAGCCCGAAGTCCCAGGCTCTCACTGGAGGTATGTATGGTTTGAGACTCACACCACACAGCACACGCACAGTATGTACTCAAAACCTGGAGAGCCTGGCAGATTTGGAGTTCCAGGTGCAATGGCAATCTTCTGAGTTGGTAAAAGCTCACCAGCTGGAGTTCACCAAGAACCAGAAATTCTGGGGCCAGATGCAGAGCCTGGGTCAAGGAACCACTCAGCTTGCCATCCATTTCTCCTACCACCATTCTAAAATTTTCACAGGGGCAAAAACATTTGAAGGACTGGTCAAGATTCCACAAAATATTGTCATTCGTCTGTTTTTATTTCTATTTCACCCATTTTTTTTTGTATTTATTTCTATTTCACACTTATCATTGCTGTTAAGTCATTTGGAAGTAAGTTGCATATATCACATTTCACACTTCAACCTATCATCTTCTAAGAATAGGTACTTCATCAAATCTATAAAAATGTAACAATATCATAAAATTTTCTAATATCTCCATTTTTGCAACTTTCATAGTTTTTTTAAAAAAACAAAATGCAGTCAAGATTTTCATGAGATATTCTGCTGCTATGTTTAAAGTTTCTTTTAATGTTGAGCAGCCACATCAGCCTTTTATCCGTAGAAACAAATTTCTGAAACATCCAGCCCAGGATTCAAGCAGAAATCCCATCTTATGTTGTCATTTAACTCACCTTCTATTTCCTACATTCTCTTACAAATTCAGAGTTGGGTTGAGGATTTGGTTATGATCAGGTTAAACATGGTTTCTTTCTTCTTCCTTTGCATAAATACTTCCGGTGTGAGGCAGGGTATTTCATATCATATGGTCTCATCATTTATGAAATTTTAAAATTAATCCTTTGGTTAAAGTGGTGATCGCCCACATCTCACCACTGGAAAGTTACATCTTTTATTCTCCAATAAGTAAAAAAGGTCTCAGGTGACATTTTGGCACCATAAGAATATATTATTCACCAACAAGTATTTATCTAACAGTTTTGCTTTCTGTTACTGACACCCCAATCAGTTGTGCTACTGTGAAATGATGACTTTTCACCATTTCTGCTACTTGTAATAGCCGGAATGTTCATGTAAGAAGAATTTGCTCCCGCTCCATTCACTTTGGTTGGATATTGTGTGTTCTCCAAGGACCACATGGTACAAGCTTGGTCCCTGGCTTGCGGACATTGGGAGGTGCTGGAACCCTTAACAGAAAGGGCCCACTGGGAAGGTTCAGGTAGCTGGGGGCATGTCCTTGAAGGAGGAAATAGGACCCCAGCTCATTCATCTTGCTCTCTTTTGCTTCCTAGCCATGAGGTGAGCTTTGTACTCTGCTGTGCGTCCTGTCAGAATGGGTCACCACAAGCCCAAAGCAAAAGGGGCAATGGGTCCTGACCAGAAACTTCCGAAACTATAAGTCAAACTTTTCTATTTATAAGTTGATCATATATCGAGAGATAGCTAATACACAACCTCTATTCCCAAGCATTATTATGGATCAGTGAGTTTTAACTTCTTGCACTGGTGCTCTAAATCATGTTCTATATAGTGAAGGACAGTCATCTTTTAAAAAAACTCATTCAGTCTCTCTCATTATAATATTTTAAGGGCTTCCCATTGCTTTTATAGGATGAAGACAGGGAAAACAAAATTTACCATGGCCTGTAAGTGCCTGTTGTCCTGGTCACTATTCACCTGGACAGCTCTGTACTTCATGTTTTACTTGGCTCTCAGGACTCCATCCTTATACAGCATGCTCCCCACTCTCCCAGAATATTCCCCCAAGCATCTCTCTCTACTTAATCCCTATTCATCAGTTTTAGTGTTCTATTAAACCCTGAGCTGGAGAAAAACTTTAACTACTTAACTTTGTCACACATA
This sequence comes from Hystrix cristata, assembly GCA_004026905.1. NCBI lineage: Eukaryota > Metazoa > Chordata > Mammalia > Rodentia > Hystricidae > Hystrix > Hystrix cristata. The sequence goes on from PVJO010002672.1 coordinate 49,406, forward strand.
AAAGACAGTTGGATTTTATATTTAGTACCATGGCAATTTGCTTCGTACTTGTCTTAATTTGACTGCAAGCCACATGAGGGCAAGAATAGAATTTGTCATTTGTCTACCAGACACACTGCTGGCACACTATAATAGGATGCTCAACAAATATTTGTTGAATAAATAAATACATTAACCTAATGAATGGTGTTACTAAATATTTTTGTCTTTAGGATCACTTAAGGACAGAATAGAAGTGTCCAGAAAAGGTATAAAATACAATTGGAATCTTGAGAACTTATTATTAAGTCCTTTAATGATTAGCAAAAAAAATAGAAATAAAGCCATGGGCATAAAAAGCCATGTAGCTGAAAAACTGTTTCAGTTGCTCTTATTTGTGTGTTTTTTAATTTTAAAAATATTTAGTGATTTAAGTCAATGAACTGCCTCAAAAAAAAAAGGAAATGAAGAATGGTTTTACCAAGTTGCTAGCCATCCTTAAATGTAATTTTCCTTTCTTTGGTGAAATAAGAAAAATTTCTATTATAACAAACACTTGGTACCATAACAAATACTGCATAAAACAATCAGAGTTTGGATGACAGTCTCAAACCTAAAACTAGCTAATGGATATTTATTGGCTAGAAATGTATATAGCTCAGTTGCTGGTTGAGTTTCAAAATTTTAGCAATGAACGTAAATTCTCAACCAAAAATACTGAATCACAAAATATTCTTTAAATAGGTACTATGTCTAACATGTATATGTATACTCACCAAGCCCTTCAGAGTACACGGTATAACCTTAATAAAAACGGCATATTTATTTTAGAAAGAATTTGGTAAAGTCACTTGGTTTCTTTTTTCCTCTTGCTAACAGAGATCAGACAGGGGCACTGGCAAATGCAGGCGCATGTAGGAAAACTACTGAAACACAATACAACTTCTAGTTTGTGCTAAAATGTTCAGCACTAGGTGACACACACCAACTGGACATATATTTAGCAGGAAAAAACACTCAGGCAAAGCCTGCTAATCACAATTACTAATACAATTTCCAGAATCCCCTCAAGAACAAAAAAAAAAAAAGAAAAAAAATCCTGCTTCCAAAGTTTTACTATTACTACCAACCTGCACACAAATAGATCTTGTTGAAAGAAATGTTCCATTCTGAACTGGACTGTTTCAAATCTCTGGTTGCAAACACTGAAAGGTTGGATCTCTTCTCTTAGGCACAAGGAATGTGAGCAAATAGTTCTGTGAATTCTGTCCCTTTGTGCATTTGTGGCATATCAAGAACAATTTGGTCTTGTAAAATCAGATGAAAGAAAAGATGCTTTGCTTTTAGCATATGTGTCTGCTATTCAAACGTCTGCTCTAAATTTAAAGCTGCAAAGCTGTATAGGAAATACCCTCCCCAAAAAAACCACTTACTGTGGCTGATCAAAACACCAAATTAGACTAGAGAACTTTAAGAAGGCTCAACGTTCTTCTGCTCTGTCTTTTTAATTACACTAAGTGGTCAAGATTGAGAGATAGCAGACAGCAGTGGAATTTTACCAATTAAAAAGAAAGATTTACTTAGTATACACAGAGCGCACCAGAAAGATTCCTAACCATAAAGGAATTTTTTCAGAAGGAAAGATTAATGATCTGACAATTTTTGTCATTATACAGTAATAACACTCAAAATTTATAGTACGACTGAATCAGATTTTAAAATGTGATACTGCTCACTGTAATTACTTACTTTCACTTTTCTGCATCTTCATCATCGTTCTAATATAATACAGCAGGTATTCTTACTAACATAATCAACACAAAATAAACAGAAGAAGAATTCCAGGTTATTTTTGTGTTAGGCATTGCTATTGAGCCACTAGTCTGGTTTGCACACAATATTCTTGGTAAATGCTCAAATACATTAGGGAATTACTCAGGGTCTTCAATAAAGCAAATATCGTTAAGTCTATCACCGAAGAGTTACAATATCACAGTCAATTCATAAGTAAGTTTTATTTTGTAGATATGAGAACCACCACTCCACAAAATTGGAGTGAAATGTTATAGTCATCTATTTCAATTTCTTTTCTGATGTCTGAATCCCCATTCTAGTGACAAAGCCAGACCCAGACTTGTCTTGCCTCTTCTCAGACACTTGTATGAATGGAAAAGCACTGCCTCTTGCGGAAACTCATTCAAGTGTCTGACAGATGAAGAAATTCTCATCTCTGAGGTCTTCATTCACTTTTCAAGTATTCATTAATACTCTAGACCAGGCTCTGGGCCAAGGTTTGGGCATAGTCTGTCTTCGCCTCCTTGAAGCTCACAGGTCAGTGGGAGAGATAAATGACCACAGAAAATTACTGTAGAATTACATGTTTGGGAAAGCTACAGGAAGGAGAGCAAAAGCTGACTAGTCCATGGTAGAGCTAAAATAACAACATAAATATTGAATAGATCCACGAAGATGTCATAAGACTTTTAAACAGAAAGAAATTGAACTGAGACTTCTGGGAAGGCTTCTGAGAGGAAGTGCCGATTAAACCAAGAGCTGAAGGACGACAAGGAGCATGTCTAAAAACAATCCAGGAAGAGGAATGGAAGTGACTAAACTGTGTGTAAGAAAGATTGGAAGTAGGAAAAACCTTGGCACCTCCCCACTCCTAAGCTAGTGTCACGGGGACTCCAGGGCACACTGAGTGTGAGGGGAGCAGAAGGCACAGGACAGGGAGGGGGCAGCAGACTGCATGAGCGGACTGAAGAGAAGCTGAGTGGCAGATCCTTGCGGGACTTAGTAAGGGTACTAGATTTTGGTCTAAATGAAACTTACAAAACCACTCTCGATCTTTAACCAAGTGAAATGAGATGGTCAAATGGGTATTTTTCTTTCTTTTTGATATTCTCTCTGCTTTCCTGTTAATTTGAATCCTAATCTTCGATTTCTAGAGTTACAAAGAATAGGACTCAGCCCTCTTTCATGACCCTCCTCCTTTAATGCAATCACGGGAAAAGGTAGTCACACAAACTGAGCAAATGTGGCCGGTCTTGGGGAAGCCTTCTTGTTGGTGGCCACGTGGGCGCCCAGGACACCAGGGTGCTGCTGGGTGAGCTGTGAGCAAGTCGGCTAACCCATTCTCTTGTCAGGACCCCTGCAGCCTGGTTAGAGACCACCCCACTGGGGTCAATCTGTGAGGTCAGCCATTGACAGACCACCGATACCACAGCAGTCTCATACCTGCGATGTCACAGAGCCTAAAATAGGATGGCAATAACTATTTTGCCCTTGTATAGGAGAAATTTTTACAGTGGACTTAGGGACTTATCTCAAATTACTACACAAACTTTTTTTTCCTATCCTTGTTATCTTCAAAGTCTCTTAAAAACTGAAAATTGCTTCAACTGAAAAGTAACAAGCACACTACACATGTATAGATTTTTGAACCCGAACCAGGAAGGACTGAACGATTATGCTCTCCTGAGCTTCTGAAATAAAAATCAAGCAAGCTTCTTGGGTGACCACAATGTGAGGACTCAGCATGACTGCAAAAAAGCACTGTTGCAGTAAAGTAGGTCTTTCGTAGAAATGGAACAGACAAAGCCTTTCATGTATTATTCATGATGCCTTGTGCCCATGTCAACTCCTGATTAATAATTAAAATTAATCTCATTACAGAAGATTTCATTACAGGATAATTTAATTAAATGATGAACTGGCTCCCAGATGTTACCTTCAGTGCCATCTTTTAAATAATGCTGACGATGACACGGGGGTTTGAGAGGTATCAGCGGGGCCTTAGGAAAGTGAATTATTTATTGGGTTCTGCCATTCTGCTGATAATGGACGATATCGATCACAACTATGCATTAGCCTTCCCCAAAGTGACACTTTCCCCAGATTTCTGATATTTTCCCAAATCTTTTGAAGTCCACTGGATATTTGAGATCATTATTTTGTTATTTCATCATTTCATGAAGATCCATCCACTTAGCAAAAATTTTATTCAAAGAACATACATATTTTGTAAGATAAATATACAAAAGGGTCTCGTAATTTAACAGTCTGAAAATTCTACTTCAAAATTAGTATGAGAAAAAATGTGCTAATCGCTACACTGTATTCTGGTGCAAAAACTAGGTCAGTTATACGAATCAACCCAGCAGTAATGGGAATAAAATTTCAGAATTTCCTTTGATTGGTTACTGTAAGGTAAACAGTAAAAAGCGTCTCATAAAGTCAAGAGAGTAATTCTCTTTTGGCCAACAGAAATCACAACTTTAGGCACTTCTGCTTACTACATACTTCACTGAAGCAAATATACTGCTCTGACCACACTTTGCACGAGTTACTTCTCTTGATAAATCAGTGAAAGAAATATTAAAACCACTAAATCAGACTCCTAGGTTGAAATATTTTAAAAGACATTTCTTTATTTATCTGGGCAAACTGTAGCTTTTATCATGCCATAGTGTCTCAGAAAATCGATGTCATTCCAAAAATTACTGGTGAAATATACAGCTTTTAATTATTCTATTTCATTTAATGATTCTGATCTCTCTCATCATGTATTTTATATATATATACATATAAAAATTTCAATCTGAGACTACATTTGATTTTTGTGATCTCTATTAGCACAAGATGATTTTCTTAAAATGAGATTTAAAAATCACTAGGAAGTGTCATATAATCTTCCCATAAAGAAATATATTGCTTCATTGAAAACTTCCCACAAATCACCGTAGTTAGTAAACAGAGTACTGTATCACTGCAGGGCAATCAACTGTAATTTCCTATACAGCACACAGAATATTCACTGGCTGATCAGCAATATAAATTGTGGAGTAACAGCATATATCCTAGAAAGCCTATAGTTTTATCTTCTGTCCAGTGTATGAATTCCATGTCCAACATTACTCTTGACTGGATTATCTCTCTAAGTAGAAACATACAACTGCCTTCTAGACAGCTTGTTCCATCTCTAAACAGCTGACAAGATTAGAAAGTTCTTATGTACACCCTTTCCAAGTCATTTAAGACCTTACCTTACACTCCATCCATTTTCCTCTCCCACATCACTGGACATTTCTTTATTAAATGAGCAAACTCCTGTCTCTGGTCAGACAGATTTGTCTTCCTGGGTTACCTCTTGCTCATTCCTGCATATCCGAGGCTTTTTCTTCACCAGATCATGTCACTTTCCCTTTAGAGCTGATCCCAAAAACTTATCACTATGAAATACTTTGACCTCACGTCACCATTCATTCCTATAAAAACCCCTTAATAGCCCGTATGTGGATGATGCTATGCCAATTTATATCCAGGTATACTGTACTACAATGGCAGGTATCCAGTAAGAAAACCCAGAGAATTTGTGGGTATTTCTGTTTCTTACTGTCTATTCACACAAAATATTAAATTGGATTTAATTAATAGTTACATCGTAAGAGTACTTATCAGTGAAGGAAAATTACACATTAATTTTAAACTTATATCTTTTGAGAAACACCAAGCACCAGTGCAATCCTTTCTATCAAAAGGAATTAGAAACGGTTTTACGAGAAGACACTATGAATACATATGCAACACAAAATTACTCACAGGCACACACATTTCTCAAAAAAATATTTAACAATGCAATCAAGACTGGATGTTTGTAAGCTTTTCCCATTAATTGATGTTTGTGGCTTGTTTGTTTATACTACACAGACACTCACAGCATCAAGATTTACTGAACTATAAAAGATATTCTGTAAATTGGAAAAATATGGTCAACTGATTTCAAATTCTCTAGCCAGAATTTGACCTCTTTCATAACGGTTTTGCAGCTCCACTTTTTTATATTCCTCCCTAGTGTCTGCAAAAAAAAAAAAATGTAGTAGCTATTCAAATAGATGTGCACTTCAAACTGAGGGATCGATTTGTGAACAGTTTATATGGTGAATCAGACTTCTGTTAGGACAATAAACATGGGGAAACTGAGTTCAAAAAGCTTAACAGTTGTGAAATGCCTGGATGGTATAAAAACAAGCCTAATCATCAAATTACAACATACTAGAGCTGTCTGCTCATGGAAGCCAAAGAAAGGAACAGTTCAAGCAAATAAAAGGAAATCTGGGTTCCGAATTAAAGTGAAAGATGATGCCACTCTAAGAACTAAGAGGCTTGTAAGTATAAGTGTTTTGAAATGAGACAAATTTACAGAAGATACAGAGAAAACTGGAAGAGTGGGGTCATTTTCTTGCACTCGGCCATCTGTACAATGAATTTCCAAATTGTTCAAGTTGCTATCAGGTGTAGCTTTTGCAAGAATATCCACCACCATTTTACAGGATGTTTACCTGTAAAAGTCCAGTATCTTCTATAACTCAATGGATTAGAAAAATAATCTGGCTCCACGATTTAAAAATCCATGAATACTCAGCTTTGAGTGACATTTCTTCATTTACATTTATCTGGTAATTTTTACCTATTTGTCTATCCACAAAACACTAAACTGGATATAATTAGTGAGTACATTTTTAAATATGTATCTGTAAAGGAAAGTTATGTATTAGTTTTAAATAAATGACCTATAAGAGAGATATTTTATTTCTACAGATATATTGTTTTTCCCTAAAAGCAGGCAGATTACTTAGGCTGGGTATTTTTTCTTCAGAGAACGCTGAGTTTAGTGTAGTTAACTTTCCCACCAACATACAGCTAGCAAATGATGGAGCAGGGATTACAATCATGTCTATGTGACTCCAAATAACTTTTTAAGTGACCTAAATCTCATACTGAGTGACCTCAATCTCAGTAGTCTCACTGAATCTTTACATAACCAACCCTGTGAAATGTGTTACTCTTAGTAGCATTATTTGAAAGATGAAAATTAGGCGTAGAGACTTCAAATCAGCTTCCACTGCTAACACACAAACTGGGCTTTAGTAGCATGCAGTGGCCTCATCAGTACTGCTGGTCCCCCCTGCTCTAACACTGCCTTCCCCTTCCCAAAGACTCCTTCCTATTCACCCAGAGAATGAGACCAGTTATATATACAACTCCGAGCTTTATTGAAAGTCTACCAGCAAGACTTCTAGGAAAATGACTCCGATCTAAGAGTTGTTATTTTACGTGTCCTTCTCTGGCCATCCTCTCTTCTCTGGGCCACTGCAATGGCTCCCACTTTGTCTTTTATACATGCATTTCTGTCATTTCCCTCTCTGCAGTCCATGCATATAGGAAGCAGTGTTTAAGGTCAATTTTGCAATAAAAGAATGAATAATCCCTAAGTGTCATCCCTAGAATTTTTCTTATATAAAAGGTAAAAAAGCATCATTAGTCTCTGGTGTAGGATTCATTTACTGAACTGGATTAAACATTTTGACTCTAGAATTGCAGAAGGCGATTTGAAAAAACAAATCCTTCTAAGAAATCCTGATCAATGCTACAGAATTTTCCAAGAAAAACTACGAAAGCTTGGAAAAGGATGTGGGCTTATTAATATGATTTTTAAAGATACTGGCTGATTTTCTGATAAAAACTTTGTTTTAATTAATTAATTATTATTAATCAATATACAGGAATGTTCATGCAATCTGTCATTCAATAAGTACTTAACTGAGGGCCTGCTCTGTATCCAAGCTATGCTGGGAACCAAATTGTATCAGAAAAAACATTTGCTACTGGTTTTCTGTATTTCCACATTCACAGGGATCTTCTATTTTTCCAACATTTTAGACACATAGGATGAATTTATAAATTTATCATACTGAAAGTGAAAAAGAATTAAACCCAAGTAGTAACTGTAATCATGTCTCTCATAAGAAGAAAGCTTTGAAACCAAAGATTACTTAACAATCGAAGTTGGCGAAGCAAATAATATATTACATTTCTATTACCGCACCTATTCAAACTAGAAATAAACCCCACAAAGAGTTAAGATCTTCAAAAGTTTTAATTTATTTTCTGCATTGCAGACATTGAAGTAGAGCTTTAAATAAAGCTCCCAATTACAGATACTGATCAAAAATACATTCAGGGTGGCTGGATACAACTATAAATTTTCTGTCATATAAAGACAAGTGCTACATAATAATTAAGTCTCTAATTTAAGAATTTTTTTTTTTGTGGTGCCGGGGATCGAACTCAGGCCCTTGTGCTTACAAGGTAAGCACTCTAATCACTGAGCTAAATCCCCAGCCCCCTAATTTAAGAATTTTAACCATATGTCCACCGTGAAGTCACAGAATGGGCTGTTTTGACAGCAGTAGAGAATACATATGCATTATGTATGAACTGGTGTCCAATTTTCAACTTGTCTTTGAAATGTTGAACGGCTAATCTTCAAAAGAAGCAAACGAAATCAATAATATTTGAACTTGTTCAAATGGAGAAAGAAATTTTTAAAATTTAATGAAGGGTGAGTATTAACCTCAAAAAAGTTCACCTTGTATTTATATCACCTTTTCCTTGAGGTATGCTTGTAACCTCAGGGAAGCTATTTAGTATTTGTAAGATTACAGAAATAATTGTGATGATTTCTTTATTATTTTTGGCTACAATACCATATCAAAACTCTTGTTAAAGAATAGGGATATTTTTTATTTTGGCAGTCCATGTCTCCTCTGATTAATAGCAATCATAACTTAATTTTTTGTATCATTTAACACTGATATCTTTGACAGAGGACACAATTACCACACTGGAGGTAATGAGCATATCCTTTTAAAAGCATTCATCCCTGACTCATTCACTCCTATTCCATCTTTCATGCACACACAGGTGTGCAGACACACACATAACCATCCTTGCTCCCAACTGAATTGAGTTATCAACTATTACTCTATTAGAAAAAGCAGTAACGTGCATATTTTTGCTGAACTATGATGCCACTAATAATTCTAATTTTAGTATGAATAAAAAATGCACTTGTTTTTGATAAGCAACATATAAATGTCTAGTCTAACTCATATTGAAATGTCAACACACTACAACTTATTAAAATAAATAAATAAATAAAAGAACTAGCAGTAGGACCTTCTCACTTTTGTTGAAATTCAAACTCAGAAACCTAGGCAACACTCTGCATTTCCAAGTCTCTTCTTGGAACCACTTTAATTCTTAATGTCTTAATTACTTGCACTTATTAAATAATTGAAACCACCTAACAAACAAAAGATGAGCTGGCTCTTCTTCTATGTGACCAGCATGATGGGGTGAGCTTTTTCTAAAAGGTGAACAACAAGAATTACATTGGCTCTGGGAGATACATCACGAGGAGAAAAATTAAAGCCTGTGTTCATCATGAATTTTTGTCCTAAAATACACACATGCAACAACAATACTGGCTTTCAAAGATAACAGAGTAATTAGTGATCATTTTGTCACCTATACTAAGCATGTGTGGTACACATATAAACTCTGTAACTCACAGAAAGCCTAAGAAGTGTTTACAATGTATGATTTTTTTGTTAGCTTTAATTCAAATGACCTCATCACCGGTCACTTGTCACTAGTTCATTCATTCACTCACTGACAGGCACAACTGCGGTGAATCTCTCATAGATGTCAACTTACAAGACTTCCTGGGAATTCCAGCACGTGTCAGCTGTGAGGACACAGCCTGACCACACCACGTGCCCAGCAACCATATCAGATGCGGCTCCTACCACTGACAGCCTTCTGTCATTCTTGCAAAATGACTCAACCACCAAAAGACGTAACACCATAAATATTTTCAAGAGGGAATGGCACACTTCTGCTGAATAAATTCATAAGTAACTCAAGCTTCTGATTTACTCATAACACATAGTTATTCTCAACAGCTTTGTCCTCCAAGTTTTTGAAGAGTAGCCTTTGTATTTATACAATAGCTATGTACTTCTTGTAGAAAAAGTCATCTTCTACCTCTGGGTAAGGATATCAATGGTAAGACTCACTACAATCCGGAATCACAAATACTTACAGACAAAACCGCGAAGAGTATAGTCCTTTCACAGCACGATCATCACACAATTCTACACTCCTCATGCAGCCTGGTTTACTCTTACCATCCTATGCAGTAATCATTACTTCATCCACTCTCAGAAGTGTCTCAGTCAGAATAATAAACACATGTTTTAACCAAATGGCCAAAAGTCGCCCTTTTCCTTTTGTTCTGTTATCACTCCCTAAGCCTAGCTCCCTCTTCCTTAAAATATCTGCACGGATTAGATCATTGTCCTGCCCTATCTGGCTTAAAATCCAGGATTATAAATACAATATAAAAATATGAAGTTGTAAATATATAACTGATTTTTAAAGCAGGTGAGAAATGTAAGCATGGAGAAGGGGGCAGAGGTCATGGGCCCTTTGCCTGGATGTCCACAGCCGGTAGGAATTTGGATCCTACCTGAATGTCACAGGGCTGAAGGCGCTGGACACAAGACACAGGTCTACTGTAAGGTGGCTCACGGGGCTGGGAGCTAGTGCTGGGCTCATCTGTCTGCTTCTGCTGACTATCTCCCGCACACAAGTCTACACACAATTCTCAAGCACATTAAAAGCAACTCTATGTCCAGGAAACAAAGCCAATAAAATCAACCAATTTGAGCATAATTTTTTCTCCATATGAAATTACTTTTATAGAAGTTTAGTTTAAACCAGGCATGGTGGCACACACCTGTAATCCCAGCACTTGGGAGGCTGAGGCAGGAGGACTGCTGTGGGTTTGAGGCCACCCTGCACTACAGAGTGAGTTCAAGGCCAGCCTGAAATGCATCGCAAGACCCTGTCTCAAAACAAATGAACAAATAACAACAAAAAAAAAGAAGTTAGTTTAGAATTTTCCAACAGGCAAAAGAAAAAAAATTTGTCCTTGTCACTCAAAAAAAGAAAAAAAAGACTTGCAAACAATGGAAACAAATTTACAATTTAAAAATATTTAAAAGGAAACTTAAAACTGTTGAAATAAGCAGGCACCACCAAACAACTGAGGGGCTCCATCATCAGAAAGGAATTTCAGAAAGATTGTGAAGTCAGAGAAACAATATTTGAAGATATAAAAGTTAAGAATTGTAATAAAGCTCTAATAATACCATAGATCAAAATTATACAGGATAAATAAACTGAACACTTCAGACATAACACAATAAAACTGCAATAAAGCTAAATATCTAAACCCCTTAAAGAGAAAGAACAGATTAACAAAGAACCAGCAGACAGACAGTAGTTTCTTAACAGCAAGGACAAACATCACTCATCCAAAACGTTTTTGTTCACCATGTTCCAGGATGAAGACAATAGTGTAACATAATTAACGTGTTTTAATTTAGACTATTATAATCACCTAAAATATTGCTAAAAAATAAAATTAATGGAAAGCCAAGTGTAGACTATTACTGAATCAATTATTTAATTATACACTTCAGCATGTAGAAAAATCAACCCATAAGGACAAAACAGGATAAAAGAAAAACAGACAAAATGCTATAAACTTACTTGTTTATGGTAACACAATAACTAATTACGTTGTATTAGAAAAGATAAACCAAACTGTATTCAATATATCAATGAAAATTTATAATATGCTAAAATATGCTCCAAAGATGATAAACAACTATTAAATTTTAAAATGTATAACCTATACATATTTAAAAAAATAAAAGTTATTTATTTTTTTTTTTGGTGCCAGGGATTGAACTCAGGGCCTTGTGCTTGCTAGGCAAGCACTCTAACCACTGAGCTAAATCCCCAACCCCAAAGTAATTCTTTTTTTTTTTAATTTTTTATTTTTACAGGTACAAAATAACCATGTTGATTATGATCATTATGTATACAATGTACCAATACAATCCCAAAGTAATTCTTAAAGAAAACTCTAATTTATGCCTTCCAAAAGAGCGTAGACAAATGAAATAAAGTTTTCACAATCCAACACAAGGCAAGAAGAAAAAAGTGGAGCAAAAAGAATGTTAATAGAAAACCCAATATGAATAAATAGAAATGAACCTGAAAATTTGAAATAGATGTAAATAATAAACTTTTGCAAACTATGAGTTACTTTTAAATTTAAGGAACAAAACTTATTCTGCTGAGAAGAGATACACCTAAACAGTACCATGCAAAATAATTTTTATTAACAAGCGAAAAATGCGGGGATAGAAAGAGAACCATCTAATACTAACCACATCAAAAAAAGCTGACATAGCCACGTTGATACAAAAGAATACAGTTCACATTAAAAAGCATTAATACTGGTAAAAAGGGCCACTGTCCCATAATCAAGGGGACGATATACCAAGAAGATATAATAGTAATAATAAACTGGTACAAACAATGGGCATAACCTACTGTCAGAGTAACAAAATAAAGAAAAAATAAATGTGCAACCGTAAGGGAAGGTCTTTGGTCATTTAGTTTCATGGCAATCATAGATATCTGATAGCATCTAAACTCCGACTGCTAGTTCTAAGCACAGAGGCACAACCCCTACTTGCACCTAGTTCTGAAATCGTCACTCTCTTGAAAAGGACCACGTGATATCCTCAAAGGGGATGATAAACGCCTTCCATTGGAGAGCTACAGAGAGGGGCTTCTGAGGTCCCCGCTGGGAAGGAGAGGTGGGCGACGGAAGAAGGCAGGGCTTTGTTCCATGCAGGGCACCGTGCCACATACATCAGAAGGGTCGATGAGATGTCCCAGCTTTGGAGCTGCCTGTGGATGGGACATTAAGCAGAAATGCTGCCACAGTGGCTTCCTGCAGGCAGATTCACTGCCTGGATACAACTCCATCAATTCATATGAGCTTTAGAAACATAGTATTTTTTATCCAAATGATCACATTAACATAGTATTTTTGTAGCATCAAAATGTCAGAGTTACCAAAGAAAGTGAAAGAAGATGGTAAAAAAATATATGGTTCAGAACTTTCAGGGAAACACTCAAATTAGAAAATTTCAGGCACAAATGAGAGCATTAGGTAAAAATAAGTAAAAATGACATACAGAAGGTAAGTATAGAGAGACAAAATATGATTAAGTATCCTGGAGATTTAAATGGGCAGTTAAGACAGCTGAAATAAGTAAACTGAATGAAGAAACTGTTATTAAAAAAAAAAAAAAGATGTGTTTTTTCTTATTTTTCCAGGGCTGGCGATCAAACCCAGGACATCCTGCATGCTAGACAAGTGCCATACCACTTAGCTACATACCCCTTGTCCCAAGCATTTTTTTAAATACTTTTTTTAGCCCAACAACATGGATAGTGGACTAAAAATACCATTTAGAAGCAGAAAAAATTTTATGAAGTAAGAAGGGCATAGCAGAAATGAAGACAAACACATAGGTACTAAAGGAACTAGGATGTGAAAATACTGAAGACAAGAAAAGAGAACCTGTTGGTTTTTACTTTTCTCCACAGACAAACCAGTTTTCTGTAGCAGTTTATCTACTGCCAGAACAAAAAAAAAATCTTTACATTAAATTCTGAACACCCATCCAGGCCCATTCAAATCTAAAATTCTGATTCTACATTTATCAAAATTCTTCTCCTATTTTCCCCTTAATTACTATCCTCAGAGAAGCCAATAAAAAAGAAACAGTCACACCTACCTCAGGTTCCAACCCCACCAGAAAGCAGAGATTTAAACTGCTCCCAAATTATCATGCTTTCAAAACAAAATCTCAACTGAATGTTAAAAATAATACGACGGTACCTAACCCTTCTAAATTATAGAACACCAAATATAAGTAAATTCTCCAAATGCACTTATTTGTCTTCAAATTATATGAAAAAGTCTGGTTTTATTATGAGATTAATAATATGGTTCACTCATATTCAAAATAAAATGCAGATGGATGGACAGATGGGTAGATGCATAGATAAGTCAATAAATAAATAAATGTGTAGATGGGTGGATGATTGAGAGTAAAACTGAAAATGATTATATAAAAATTCAGATACGTACACATAACACTATTAAATGGTTATCTAGAAGAAATATGATAAGATAATCATTTCATTTTTACTACATACTCTTAAAGAGTTTTATTCCAGAATATGAGAATGTATTATTTAAGTTATTTTAGTATTTATCACTCTAAGCACATTTGTTTCAAATAATGGAATAAATATTAACTCTAGAATTGTGTTAAGTTTGAATAAGCTCAATATAAAACCAAACAGGGAGACTAGAAATACACTATTAAGACATAAACAATTAATAATAAAAGCACAAGTCCTTTGGTGCCAGTACTTGCCATGTAAACTAATAAATGCATTTGCTACTGCAAATGCAATTTGGTCACTGCTTGCCTGGCAACAAAATTAACCTTTGGCAATCTGCTTATGTAAGCCATTACAATGGCATTCCTCAAATGAATCTGAGATTCTTTGAAACATCACGAAGATCTGCAGACACTGGCTTTTGGTGGTCACCAGTGTGCGCCATGAACAAGAGAAGTGAGCTGCCTACAAAGGTCTCTACTGCCTGACATTCCACAGCCCTCCAACCTCTGGATGGGCCGAGAGAATGAATGCAGCTGCAGTTTTGAGTGGAGACTTAAAGGCAACAAGAGTATTTAGTGTGGACTTTGTCCCTCTAACCTTCATTTCTGTCTCTATTATTTTCTTTGTTGTTCAAAATGATCCAAAAATTTACATGAGGCCTCAACGGTCCAAAATAAATACAGCAAGCTTATATTTCCAGGGAAGCCAAAGCAAGAAAACAACGTAAGCCCCTGCAACCCTAAGCCCCTGCAACACAGGAAAGGCTCCAAAGCGCCCACAGGCTGGGTGGCTATCAAGGCTTTGACAGGCACATAGGAAGTCATCAAAACCCTCACTCCAGGTCAAGCTTCTGTGCGCTAGGAAAAGACCCTTGATTCAAGTCCCGGTACTGAAAAAGGAAAGAAAGACAGAAAAAAGAAAATCTGCTCCAGTATACATTTATGGGGTGCGACAGAAAAACACAATGTATGTAAATTGTAAAATATTATTACAGTAAAAAACATACTGCCTTTAATGCCCCTCAAAGTACTCCCCCTTGCATCGTGCAAACTTATCCCACCACTCTTGCCTCTTATTGAAATAGTTCTTCTGGAAGCTCTGGCTGCACTGTCTGTCAGCATCCGACTTCAAAACATTCACCTCTCATGGTCATTTTCACTTTGGGGATCAACCAGAATTTGCATGCTGCTACATCCAGTGAACAAGGTAGATGAAGACACAGAGCAATTATTTCTTATGAGCCTGTCTCCACTGGCTGGCACTTGGCAGTAGCATTTACCACATTTTTTTATCACAGAGACATAAAATGGGACTTCCAGAACTGCTTCGGAAAGTGGCCAGAACAAAATGATGAGTGTGTTGGAAGGAGAGATTAGTGGCGATATGATTTTTTACTGTAACAATTTCTTTAATTTAAAAAGTCACCATATTTCCCAGTCATCTCTTATACCTTGACCAATAGTCATGTTAAAATCTATTCAAAGATCTAATTATAGAACTGTTACATTGGTTAAGGTGCCTTAAGAGTCATACGAGTTTTGCCTTGGGGGCTAGGAAGACTGTACCTGCTACAGTTTGGATCTTAAATGTCCCCAAAGGGTCGTGTGTTAACAGCTTAGGCCTAGACTGTACCTATTGGAAGGCAGTAAGAGGGGTCTAGTGGGAGGTATTCCAATTATTAGAGGTGTGCTCTTAATAGGATGCTGGGACCCTGATCTTTCTCTTGGCCTCAGCCATGAAATGAATGGCTTTGCCCCACCACGTCTTCCTGCCATGATGCGCTGCCACAGGTCCAAAGCAATGGGACACATCACTCAGGGACTGCATCTTCCAAAACTGTGAGCCAAAATGAAACCTTTCTCTTTAAAACTTCATTATCTCAGGTATTTGTAACAGTAAGAAAAGCTGACTGAGTCACATCTCTGGTCTTCTTGTTTTGTAAATTTAGACAGGGTCTCACTAAATTGCTAAATTGCCCAGGCTTGGCTTGAATTTACAGTCCTTCTGCCTCAGCCTCCCAGAGTGCTAGGATTACAGGCATGGGCCACCATACCTTACTCAAGTCTTTCATTCTTGCTCAATACATCTCCAGAAAAATTTTGTCTTAATGTAATTTTCTCAATTAAAATTAAAGTTATTGAGAACCAGAGAACGACTTCACCTTAAAGTTTCAGTTGTCAAATGAGGGTCAAAATATCTTCCACTCACTCAGAGAACATTTAGTTTTAACAGCTGGTGGGTTAAAAGCATTAGGAAAATATTCCACAAATACAGACTCTGTGGCTGCTATAGCTGCAGCTTCTCCTGACGACACAGCTGTGCAGGCCAAGTGTGATTTAATGGCCTCGGCACTGCATGTCTAAGCCGCTTCAGGAATCACAGATCTGAACTGTCCAGGAGCCCATGGACTACATTCTCCAAGATACCCGTTCCTTTTCTTGCGGGCAGATTTCCCCTCAGCCTACATGTGTGGTTCTCCCTGTAGGTAGCTGGGAGATGCAGCATGTTCTTTAAAGCTGTGTTAGAAAATCAGTCACTACCCTAAATTACACACAGGTCCTGAATGAGGAGAGAAATCAGAGTGTCTTCTGACTGCCAATTATAGTTCACTGTGGATTCCAATTCTAGCTAGCGATTTCTATTGGTTTAGAACTCCTATCACCAGCTACCTAATGGAGAAGCATTAGAAGACTTTATAGTACCCTGTAGGGTGTTTTATAGCCCCAAATCGTTTGACAGTTAAAAAGTATGAAGACAATTAAATAAAAATTAACCATTTCTGATACTGGCATTTGATTAATATAGTGATGTTGTTATGTTAGCTACATTTCATTTGAAAAGTGTCATTTAAGAAGTTTAAATGTTTTCATGCAGAAGGCAAGTTATACCACTGTTATGGTTTGTGTCTAGATGTCCCCCCAAAACCTCATGTGGTAAGAGGTAGCTGGATCTAGAGTGTGTGATGCTGGGATGAAGGGTGTGTGATCACTAAATCAATCCACTAATTGGTTTAGCACCACCCTAATTTTAACAGGCTGGATAAAATATAAGATACAGGAAGAAGCTGGTTAGCCCCCTTGCTTGCATCCCTTATTATCTGGCTGCTTTCTGCCTGTCTGCTATGCCACCCTGCCTCAGACCCGGCTGATTGTGGACTGAAACCTCTACAAACTGTGAGCTAAATAAACCTTTCTTCCCCTAACTTTGGGTGTCTGGTATTTTGTCTCAGCAACAAGAGAAAAGTAACTAAGACAACCACTGTGTCGCAAAGAAAAATTGTGCCTTATTTTCATGTAGAAGAAGTAATGCCCTTGATAAAATAGAATCAGAAAAACAAATGTAAGTATGTGTATTAACACTTTGCCATTCACACTAAAGTAAAGAAGTTATGTATGGCTAAGCTAAAAACAAAAATATTTAACTTTGCATATTTTTCTGATTATTTTTTACCAAAAACTAAAGTTGGTCTTTAGATCTCATTTATGTAGAAACTTAAATGCTCCCTCTAAATTAAGGAAAGTAAATTAGTCGTGGAAAATAAACATGGTCAAACAATTTAAATTTTATAGAATTAACTTTTATATGTAATATACAAGCTTCTGTATACAAGAACATAGTTACACAAAGGAATATACAGTACTAATTATATTTTCTCCTCTATGTTTTTCTCCTAATATAATATTTAATCAGCAATGATCCACTTATCTTTCAGGTTTTTGAAGTCCAACTCAGAGGTCGTAAGTAATTTGTATCAGATGAATGAGTGGGCCGTATTTATATTTTCATTACTTTAACCACATACATCTCTAGTGAAAGCTTTACCCAGACGCTGTCACACAACCTACTGACTTTCCACAACTCGCAATACAATTTTTAATATATAGTTTTCAAAAATATGGCTTCACATGAAGATTTAGCTGCTTTCAATTTCACAAAAGGTGTTTTTGCATTCTAACCGAACTCAACATTGGACGGCCTCGGAAAAATAAGACATCGAAAGATCCTCCCAGAAAGGGTGCTGTTTTGTTTATTCTTCTCTGTGGCATTGAAACATCTTTGTTTACCAATTATCGGACAAATACTGTTATGAGATCAAATTTCACCAGAAATACACAATTTCTTAAACGCATGCACAGCTCACCTTCAGCACCCAAACACAGCTTATATATTCAAGCAATAGACAAGGTTCTAATAAGGCTTATACATTCTCTAACTTGATTCCTTGGTAGAAGGTTTGAGAGCAATAAGGAAAGTGACAGAAAACAAAATCTCAATCAAAAGGCTGTGTAAGGAAAAGAAGTCAAAGAAGCATTGTAGATATTGATGTAATAAAAGAATGGAAAACAGATGCTACAGAATAAAATAAAAACAAATTGCACAAAGCCCAATGTATCTCAATAGCTAGATCCTGGTTACTATATTTTACAATAAGATAACTAAATGCACATTGATTTTGCCATTCAAGCAACAATAATTAACCTCACACAGATTTTATAATTCTCTGAATTGCCCTAATCAAATCTCAGCCTATTTTCTCCTAGAAAATAAATTGTTGATCAACTGGGATAAGCAGATAAAATCAGAAAGGAAAGATTGCTCAACCTAAAGAATTTTGCTCTTATAAAGATGGGTGTGCATATATCACTGTAGTATGATGTTTTTAATTCTTTCTGGAAGATACCAAGAAGGGGAATAGCTGGGTCAAATAGAATTTCTAGTTTTAGTTTTTTGAGGAATCTCCACACTGATCTCACACTGGCTGCACCAATCTACATTCCCACCAACAGTGGGAAAGGGTTCCTCTTTCCCCACAGCACCACCAGCATTAGCTACTGGCTGAGTTCTTGATACTAGTCACTCTTCCTGGAGGGAGATGAAATCTCCATATTGTTTTAATTTGCATCTCTCAGATGACCAGTGATGCTGAACATTTTTTTTCATGTATTTATTTGCCATTTATATTTCTTTGTCAGAGAAGTGTCTATTCATTTCAGATGCCCATTTTTGGAATGAGTCTTTAAATTTGGGTGGTCTGATTTTTTGAGTTCCTTGTATATTTTAAATATCACGTTGTTTCTCTGGTATGTGAAACCAAAAGCATAAATAAGGACCAAAATGTATAACAGATATTGGGAAATGGGAAGAAAATGTTCAAATGGGAAGGGGAGCAGGGTGGGAGGGGTTAGAAGGAAAAACTGTAAATTCATTTGTAAATAAGAATGGGAAGAGGGGTTGAAGGGAGGAGAGGGGATGGAGGAAAAAAAGACTCAGATATGTATGGATACAAATTCCCTATGATGAATGTGATCATTATGTATATCTAAAACGTATCAATAAAACTAACAGAGATTTTAAAAAAACAAGAATTTTGCTCCAATAGAAAGGCAACACATAAGTTGGAATAAAAAGCACACATCTACGCCTTCAATCTCCACTTACCCCAAAGCTTTCTTTAAGCAATTTAGAGAGTAGGCAAAGACAGATGACCATTCCTCAACTCTCTGGAAGGATGCTTAGCTTGGGCCACACTCCCTTACTACAGAGGGGAGGGAAGATGTCATCTATTTTAAAAGAAAGTACTTCCTCCTCCCTAAGCCAAAAGGTAACCTTCAAATTCTCTCACACCAATGAATTTTCATACACTGTAAGTCCAATACATGACTTTTATCTTTAAGAAAGTAATAAAATGTACTGGACATGAATTGTGGGAGAGGTTTTATAGCAAAAACAAAACAAACAAAAAACCCTACTTGATAAAAAGAAAACAGTAGGGAGAGAAGTGAGGTGGGAAAGATGAGGACAGGCTGACCAAAAGGTACTAAGTTTCAGTTAGATAGGAATAAGAAGTCTTGAGGTACTACTGCACAGTAGGGTGACTATGGGTGATAGTTACGTACTGCATATCTCAAAAAGCAACAAGAAATGATTTTGAATGTTTTCACTATAAGGAAATGATAAATGTTTATGAGATAGGTATGCTTAACCTGACAGAAACATTACATATTGTATACTTGCATGAAAACATCTTCTGATGCCCCATTAATATGCCCATTTTTAATATTTTTGTATCAATTAAAATATATTAATTCAAAAAAGTAAAAATACATTTAAAATAATATAATGATCTTTGAAAATCAGATATCTCTCTGTACTTAATCCTAAAATCTCCTCAATAGGGAATACAAAGTAAATTACTAAGTAAAATACTAAGAAGCCATAGTCTTAGGCTCAGTGCTATAAAGGAATTCTCACTGCTAGAAAATCATATTCTGAAAGTGAAACACAGCTCTCTGCGGATGGAACAGAATAAGAAAAAAGCAAGGAGAATGATAAGAAGGAAACAAGATGGCAAGATGAATTTAATAGGGGCAGAAAATGAAGATGGAAGCAAAGAAGCTAAGAAAGAAGAGCAACAGTGAACAATTACCCTCGCGTGAAGCTGAGGAAGATGGAACTGGCAGTCCACCCTGAGAATGCTGGAATTTGGGGAACTGTCTGAGAAACAGTTACAATTATAATCTACTAGTGAACCAATTTAGAGTTTCCAAAGTACTTTCACTATTTGATTTTTACCACAATGCATTAAAATTTTCTGATATCCATTCTACAAAGGGGAAGGACGTGCAGTTCCAAAGATTAAGTGATGTGCCACGAGTCGCTTGCCCACTCTGTACTCACACTATCTCTCACATGCACACACACACATACTCATACACACAGCAAGTATGCGGTACCACTGAGACTTGAATGTCAGTCTTCAAACATTTCATTGTTTGCCAACACCCACCCAAGTCTTAACCAAAAACACATTAATTCTTCTCTTTTCATCACTCTTTCCCCTACTGAGTCAATTAGAAACTCCGTAAGTAGAGATGCAACACTGCGCAGAAATGGCCGCTCCTCACGCCACCCAGCCACGCTCTGCTCCCGCCTTCTGAGCGTCTGTCTCCTTCCGCCAAACTTCTCTGCCCTCAGCGCCCATCCCTCACACACCCCATCTTTCCATGGGCCCTAACGCTCTAGTGCCGCCCCTCACCTCAGTCACTGCCTAGGTCGCTTTTCTCACTGCCGACACAAAATGCCCAGCACCCTCAGCTTAGGGGAGCGGAGGGTCCCTGTTTGGCAGGCTTAAACACAAGGGGTCTGGGCAGTCAGGATGCAGACAGACCGAGCAGCTGGGGAGGGAGACACGCCCTTCCGCCCCCCCAATGACCCGCCTCTCCACACCGGGCCCCACCTCTCACCAGCAAGGCAGCTTTAGCCCCCCGCCCGACGCCCGCGTGGTCCAGTCCTCTTCCGAAAGGCCAGCCTGTGAGCACACGAGGCCCTTGGGCATCGTGGAGATACGAACCGTAACACACGGCCAGGGAGACTTCACCGTAACATCCTCTCATCAGACAATGGTCGTCTTCACAGCATCCGTCAGTGCTGTACTTTGATAGATATTTCTTCTATGTTTTTGATTACTATCTGCCCCCCTGCTGTACTAGACTGTAAGTTGCATCAACATAGTATCCAACAATATTGAGTCTGTGTATGTTTCCCTTTTTCTTTCTTCCCCCATTCCTATTATTAATGGACTGCTGGGTTCCCAGTACTCAGAACAGCACCTGTGTTACAAGTTTTACAGACACCCCTGAATGAGCACAAATGTCCTTCTGGAGTTCCCAATCTGAGGCTACAAGTGTGAACGAATGCAACTCTCTCCCCCATCACAAGGAGCTCGCGCTGAGAGAAGATTATTTGCGTAAAAACTTAGTAGTCTTCGCAAGTCACAGAGGTTTTCCCAGGTAGTTGTCTTTTCCACCCTGCACACACCAGACACTGTCTCCCAAGCCTGAGGCAGCAGCCGGGCAGAGGGCGGTATGTTCCAGTGGGGTCGACTGTGCACGCCTCTTTCCACAGGCTAACCGCGCTCAGCCTCCCGGTGCCAGAGAACTTTCAGATCCACAAGTTTCAAACCAAAACTGGAGATCTGGTTTCAAAGTAAATAGGCACGTTAGTACATTATCTTACTGTGGTAAATGCTTTTATTAGTCTTCTACTAAGGAAAGAAAGCCAAAATGGTAAGATTAATAGCAAATTAATGAGAACCACTCCTCAGAACTTTTGTAGTAGTACTGGCTTAATCAGAACAAGGAACAAAGATTTGTTGCAAAAGTCTACAGAGAAATTTTTAATAGGAAAAAGTATATTTCTAACACATTTGTAGGTATACCCATATAAAGTCATCACGGTCTACTAAGCTAAAATTCTGAATAGTTTATGAGACTAAGTATTTACTATGTAATTCATTGCCTACTTTATTCAAAAATCTTTTACTACATTTCAAAACATCGGTCAGACTAAAACTCCCGCATCTCTGAATTGCCACAGGACCATTATCTGACTCTGTTTAAACCTTAATATACTGAAGTCTGTTCCCTGAAAATAAGTATATCATCTGCATTAAACCTCAACCTAATTATCTTTAATTTCCACAATTTGAGGATTATCATACCATATAGAATATTATATTGTTTTAATAAAGCAGAAACGTATTTTAAAATAATTATTAAACGAACTTGTATTATGTCAGATAACAGCAAACAAAACAGTACATAATGCAAAATACTCTTCAAACATAATATTTATATGCCTTTTAAACTGTATTTTTCTTTAAAGGGTAATCATTACATTCCAGGTTCAATTACAGAAAGTTGAGTATTTACAGAAAATCATACCCATTATCACCATCTTCATCCTCGATGAAATCATAAAAGCTACTAACAAATTTGTTTGAATAAAACATGTTTAATTATGTATTAAGTATATTTTAAATTTTCCCCATAGACTCAGTGAAGTTTATATGCATAAGGATATAAAATTATTGAAATTAAGGCAAACATGTTTTAGTTTGAAATTACTAAATTCATAATAAAAAGCCCTGGATTTAACTCCTGCTTTTTCCATTAATTATATATATGATTTGAGGAGTTATTCAACCTTCTTAATCCTAATTCTATCACTTGTTAAAATAGAGTTAATGCTTGTGTGTTGTCACTCTTCCATTGCTTGGACAAAATACCTGACTTACGCAATTTAAAGGGGAAAAGTTAATTTTGGATCACGGTTTCAGAGGTTTAAATCCATGATCAGTTGACTCCAAGGCAGAAACATGGAAGAAGGGCAGGGCAGAGGAAAGATGTTCAACTCATGGCAGCCTGGTGGCAGATAAAGCAAGCAAGAACCAGAGAGGAAAAGACCAAGACTAGAGACGGCCCCAAGGTCATACCCCACGGCCCATGCAGACACATCCGGAAGTGTGCTTTATTAATCTTCATGGTATCTGTTAAGCTAACCTAGTTGACAATCGAGATTAACCATCAGAGTCTGTACTTTTGTGAGGACTGACCTAGAAATCTAGTACTTACCAGCCACGTAACCTCAGCTGATTTACTTAGTTTTCCAATACTCAATTTCCTTCTATGCAAAATGATGGTTCCAAAGGCATCTACCTTATAAAACTGTTGTTATAAATAAGTGGAATAATTTATATCGAGTACTTAGAACCACATCTGGTACCTAGTAAGGACTCAGTAACTACAACTATTTGTATTGTTGTCACTAAAAAAGGAGAAAACAACACACACAGTGTCCTAAAAGGAAACTATGTTCTGACAGACTTTGGAGCCAGTCTGACCCAGAGCAGGAAACAAGATTGGTAGGAAGTTCTTATCTGCCTCCAGCCCATAGCACTTAATGAGTACTTGATTAAAGACCTACTTGCTATTATAGCAGCAGGCCCTCAGTAGAGGTGAGTCAATTCAAAACAGGAGATTGTTCCTTTCCAGCTGTCAAATCCCAGCCAAGAACTTTTCTGAACAGATGAGGCACTCTGCTGAAGTTTTAAGACACGGACCTGAACTTTATCTCTCCAGACTAAAAAGAAATCTAAATGCAATAATGCTTAACTTCGTTGATTTAGTTCTTCATGGGGCCAGAAAAAAATGCCATGATCTATCAAAAACACTCAAAACCTTGGGGAGCTAGGACGGATGTTGGAATTCTTTCAAACCGTAGAAGAAATGATTCAGGATCCAGAGACGTGCTAGGAGGCTCCTAATGAAACTCGGCTCACATTCATCATGTGCTGGATCCTGGAACAGCTTTTGCTTTGTCCCAGATGGTGGCTTAAATACATTTCAAACTATTGTTGGTTTATATAGTACATGACAGAAGATAATTTAAACTCAACGTCCCAATTGTATATTTGTTTCGGTTATAACACTTACTGTGCGTGCAACAAATGCCTCAGTACAAAAATAATAAAAAATGTTTTCCTTGTACATAAATCATTCTCTGCTTTGTTACAGTGATTGGAACGTGTGCATTAAATACATGTGATGCTTTTTTTAAAGTCCCTACTGAAGATCTCTATCAAGTTCAGTTCTTTCATGATTTAAATTTACGTGAGTTATAAATAGAGCGTATTTTATCCCTTGCATTAGTTTTGCAGAAATAACTAAATGGCTACAGTATCACTGTTTAATATTAACTATTACACGTAAAAATGCAATAAACAAGTGAGAACCTATATTTACTGGGTTTCCATATAATTAAGTACAAAATAACTGAAAGATAGAAGCCTGACCTTCAAACTGAAGATTCGGTTCTTACTAACTGTCCATATTAAGACGTTCAGTTGTTCAGAACCCTGGAGAGAATAAGAAGAGTACTGACTTTTCCCCTAGGGGAATATACTTTCACCTGGAAAAAAGAGCTGATCAAATTAAGACTGTGCAAGGTAATGAAAATGAGGTGCACAGATTCCAGGACTGGCTCTACCGGTTACTGGCTAACAGCAAGTCACCGATTTGTTATTTTATTCTTTTCTTTTCTTTTCTTTTCTTTTTGGGGGGGGGGGTCCTGGGGATCGAACTCAGGGCCTTGTGTTTGCTTGCAACTGTTAGAACCCCAGTTTCTTCACGTGCAGAGTGAGATGCTGTGTCACTAAGGTCCTTTCTCACGCTATCTGCCTGTGGCTGCGCCTTATGGGCTTTTTTCCATGAGAACAACAGCTCTGGGTCCAACTTGCTGAGTTCTCATAGAAACTTTGCCACTTACCTGGGCAATACCTTTGGCAACTCGTTTAGCCTCATTTTGCTCCTATCTCCTTGCTTGCAATTGATAAGAAGAATCACACAATATAAACACATTGTCTACATGACAGGGAAAAGCATCACAGAATTTTGCAACAGCATTAAAACTACAATGGCAACTACTATATTGACCCAAATCAGAAAAACAGATACACACACGTACATTCAACACGTGCACGCGCGCGCACACACACACACATCTTAAGCACAGATACAAGCACTATTCCTTAAAAGTTACAAATAATGGTAGAAATATACAACAGGAATATCCTCCGTACGTTTATTTCCTTGCATATTTTATTCTTTGGTAATAATCACTTTGAATAGGTAAGAATGTGCAGTCTAACACAGTTGAAAAAGACAGACCTGTTTTCCATTTACTAAATCCATGGTCTTGAGTACACTAACCTTCCCTAGCTGGCTCATGTGCAAAGAGACTAGTGTAGCAAGAGCCACCCTGTCCAGATCCTGAGATTAAGAAGAAAACAAGCTGAGGAGCCTGCACTGCGAATGCTCTTAGTAAATGGTAGCAATTACTGTATTATCCTGCCCGCAAAATCCCTATTCTTAACTCCTAGTAAAAGCTATCTGTGAGTAAGGTTGTCATGTCTCAGTGGTACTGGAACATATGTTTTCTCACTCAACTTCCAAAAAGTCATGTCCATTACGCTCATCTACTTAGGAGCAGGCATTCTGCTCAGCAAACGAAAGTCAAAGAAGGAGTGAGCATTAATCCCTCTCAGTGGGGCCCAAGTAGAGTTTTAGCTAACACTTATTGATTGCCTACCACATGTCAGGTACTATTCAAAGTGATTTACAAGTTATTTAATCCTTACAAGTACCACTTCTCACCACTCCGTTCCTAAAAACTGGCCTCTTAATTGGTCTTCCTTCTGCCCTTGCCTTAGCTGGACCTATTCTCAAAACAGCAGCCCAATGTTCTGCTTAAAACAGATCACATTACTGCTTGCTCCAAATCCTCCATATTAGTCAGCTTACGTCACTATAATAATACCCGACACAAGTTACTTAGGTAAAGGAAATTTGTTTTGGTTCACAGTTCAGGAGTTTCAAGACCAAGGTTGAGTGACTCCATTGGCTTGGGTCTGGCAAAGGCGACACACAGGAAGCATGTGTTAGATCAAACACTCAAATCTCAAGGAAGGAAGCAGAGAGAGGGTGAGAGGTCCTGCAGGGTCCCACAGTGCTTTTTGAGGGCACATGTCAGTGATACAAGGACCACCTAAGAAGCCCTTCCTTTTAAAGGTCCACAGTACCTCTCAATACCACCACCCGAGGGAGCCATTGTTACAGGGTCCACCTCTAACAACGGACCTTTAGGAGACACAAACTATATTCAAACTGTAGCACTCTCCAAAGGCTTAATCTCACTCCAAGGCACAAGGATAAGCATGGCAGACCTACAATGACAACAAAAGCTCTGGTCCCACCACTACTCTAATGTCACCTCACAGTCACTTCCACTGCTGCAGCCCTAGTGAGACCTGACCTTTCTCAGACATGACACAGATTCCATCTGGGAGGCTGCATATGCTGTTCCTTCCTCTAAACGCTGCTCTTCTTGCAAATATCTTTATGGACTGGATCTCTGTCTCCTTAAGGTCTCTGCTCATCTGTCATTTCAAAGAGGTCTTCCCTGACAACTTTTGAATTGCAATCTCCCTTCTGGCCCACCCCTGCTTTGGGCCTGGAATTCCTATTTTATGTACACTGTTTATTGTCTATCTCCCCACTCAGAATGTAACCTTTTCCTTTTTATTTCCTTTTGTGTTTACCATGTATCCATACCTTGGAAAGTCCTGGAACATAGTAAGCACTGATAAATTAACTCGAGTGAATGAAAAAATCCTAGAAGATAGATCATTTATATCCCCATTTTACATGTGAGAAACGTAGAGGCTGTAACAATAAGCTCTGATGTGTTAACTTCATTGGATTAAGAAACACCTAGCAGATTAGTGCGGCATGCTCCTGGGTGTGTCTGGTGGGTGCTATATAGGGTCCTGGATGCCATGACCTAAGCAGCTCTGTTCCCCACTTCTCCTGCCATGACATTTCTGCACTGGAGCCTCTTAACCATGTACTGAATCTCCTGAAACTGTGAGCTAAGTCAAACCACTCCTCAATTAAGCTGTGGGTGTCAGCAGTGTGTCTCAGAAATGGCAAAGCTAACTAATATGAAAGGTGTTTGAACTTTTGGGAAATGTGAAGGCAGAAATAAATCATACTCTAGAATATGCACTTGAACCTTGTGCCACGCTGCTCTTGAATATAAAATTCAAGTTTCCTTACCATGCCACGCATCACCTTCCAGGATCTGGTCCTGACCTATTTCTCAGACCCACCACCCAGGCCTATGACGCTTGTGATTCCAAGTATATCCCACAGTATCTCCCCACCTCTGCTAAGGCTAGTCCTTCAGGGTGAAGTTCTTCCATTCTTCTTCCTGCTACGTCCCTACCTTTCATGGACTCATCATTCAGGATTTGTCTGGGAATTTAGCAGAAGGAAAGGACATTCATCTTCGTGCAACTGAGATTCTTGAGTGTGGTGCCCTGCTGTGCACTCCACACCTGCACACACTCCCAGGCTTGCATCTGCCACTTTCATTAAAATAATACATTAAACTTCATCCTCCTTACTAAATAATTAAACAATAAGTAATTATGGATGTCTTTGGAGCCTAAAATAATACTTGGCACTGGACTGATGCTCAACTAAGTTTGAGCTGAAGATGGCCCAGAAAAACAATAGATATTTTATGTGATTAGGGTTCTGGAAGAGAAATTACTGCTACCAACAGTATCACTGTCATTGCCCTCGTTCCTCCAAGTGGAATATCCGTCTATTCATTCATTCCACATATTCATTGGAAACTTCTGTGTGGGAAGAACTGTGTTAGACTCCATTTACACCACGAGATAAAGGAAGTAAGATTTCCCCCGAGCCCGCACTTACCTCACTCCCACCTCCAACAAGGTGCTAATAACGATCTATTAAATTTAGTCTCACAGAAATTTCATACAAGTGATATGAACAAGTACCACCAGAACTGTGACACACGAGATACGGGGAAAGAAGGAAAGATGACATGAAGAAAGCAGATTTGGTTAAAACTAGAACTGGTTGTATTGTAGCATTTTTCTTTCATACAACAAGGAAAGAATATTTATTCATCTTAAGTATTAAAGGGTGGAATAGACTGAAACATTCATTTTTCCAACCAAATATGCAGAGTCACATAATTTTGTGCTTTTGAGCTAAAACATTACTGTGTGGTGGCATGCAACAGCTCTGCAGCTGGCCCAGGAACAGAAAAGGGCAAAGAAGAGGAGAAAGGGGGCCATGCACAGCGACCACCTAAGAAGCACTGAAAATGGAGGCTATGAACACTGGTCTCTCCAGCTTTCTAACACTGGCGAGGAAACAATAATGAAGCCCTAGCACATGCTCCCACCTGGCCTTTTGGTAAAATAGTCACAAGGGAAAAACCATGATCAAGTCATTATGAAGTTCAAGCGAGATGGTAACATAAAGGTCAAAATAAATAATGTATCTAGTTCTACTAAATACAAAAATTAATTAACAAATATTAATGAGGAAGAAAAAGTCACTAAGAATACATCAGATATCAAGATGCTTATACTAAACATCTATTAGAACCAAAGATAGTATTATATAGTCAGCCTGTATCTTAAAATAAAATAAAGAATTAAAAACAGCAAAAATAAAAACCCTAGGAATATGGGTAAGCAATCTTCGGGCGTGTACCAAAATCATCTCATCACTTATGGTTGTAAAGAATGTTTTATTAGAATACACATACATTCATTCATTCATGTGTCAGCTACGTCTGTTTTCATCCTACAGCAGAACTAAGCAGCTGCGGCAAAGAAAGTACAGTCCATAAAGCCAGGAATACCTACTTTCTGTCTTCTCACAGAGAAAAATGTGTAAACCCCTGGATTAGACTAATAATGTAAATTTTTCATGTGTGATTGATGTTGCTGATATAATACTTCTTCACTGTCCTAAACTTTTAAATTCTACAAACTTTTCAAAAGGTTGTTAATTTAATAAATAAAAATGTACTATCACATCATAACAGTCCTGTTATCTTTCCATGAAGGTTTCAGGTCCTACTTTTTTAAAAATTTACACTAACTTGGAATTCAATATAAATATATAGATGGTAAGTTTTTATACAACCATATATGTGTTTGTATGTAATGTGTATTTGTTTTCTTAAAGCCTCAACCTTATGGTGGAAGCCAATAGCTAGGCTAAAAACAAAATGAAGCAAGAATAAGTGGTCATTTGTTACAGTTTTGTTTCTAGAATATCAAAGTTTCTAGCTGAATAATTGATAAATGCATTCAACAACAAGGCAATAATTTAAGGAATATGCATAAAGAAATGTTATTAATTTTGTGCATAAGAATACTCAGGCCCCCAAACAACTCAATACACTATAAATTTAGTAATAAACCAAAACTCCAGGCATGCAAACTTTTTAAAATCTCTCCTTATTCTCATAAGGATTTTGATAAGGGAGTTTCAGCAGTCTGTGGCCTGGTCTTCCTGAATGGAAACCGCATTCTAATAAAAATCTCCATGACACTGTCAGAGGAATTTTGGTTGAAACGAGCGTATCTAATTCTATCACCACTTATGCTCTGTTAATGGCGCCCCTCTGTTCACACTGCTAAACCCAAAACTCCTTTCCAGGCATCCGCTGCTTGTCATAACCTGGCTTCTGAGTCATCTGCAAAATCACTATATTGCAAAGGCTGCCATCACTTCCTGGAATCTCCCCTCCCCTCCAGACCAGCAAATTGTAAATAGCACTGCTCTGAGAAGTCAACTCGATGCTTCCTCGCTCTTCATTCCAGGCAGATGTACTCATCCATACTTCAGCGTCCATCTAGCCCGGCCGTTATGAGCTCCTTTCCAAGAAAGGACATGCCGCAGTCATCCCTCTGCTCCTGCAGCCCAGCACACTTCTTCATCCAAAGGGCAGAACAACCAAAATCCTGTTGGGTAAGTGAATATATCAAAGGCAACTGACAGAAGAAATCAAGTGCAACACGGGGATAAGACCTCGGGTCTTAAAGTTAGGTCCTAATGCCAGCCACGCCATTTACTGGCTCTGTTACATTATGTAAGTTAGTAAACATCTGGTTCCAATTTTGCTCATCTATGCATTAAAGACAAATATCACAACTACTTTAAATGACCTTGTGAAAATTAAATTAATGCATCTAGAACACTTGAGTGCCTGACATGCAATGACTGCTTGATAAACAATAGCTATTACTAAGTGAAATGAGTCAGATATAAAAGTTTCTTTGGCTCACGGTTTCTCTGAGATACCCAAATTATAAATAATTTAAAGCTCAAAATAATAGAGCTATGTTAAGAATCTGGCACGTGGTCTCTGCAGACATGTGAAAGGATCTAGGCAAACAGGGAGTGGGGAGAACAGGGAAGAGCAAAAGTAAAAATCATCAAGAGGTGATCGTATCAATCCCACAGGTCAAAAGTAATCACTCTGCATCCCAAACACGTACCAAAGAAATTTCCAATGATCACTACAATCACCACATGTGTAACTATTTTTATTCACTTTGCATTCAAATGTTGCTACACACACACACACACATACACACACACACACACACACACACACATACACACACACACGGCATCCAGAAAGTCATCAAAATCTTGATAAGCTTGGTGCATCAAGGAAACCCTGGAAATTCACAATGCGTACGAAGGAAAAAACTCAACAGCCAAACACAACTGCCGTTAGAATTTTCATCATGTGTTATTAATACAAATCTTATAATGTTGAAAAGATAATCATTAATTCGTCATGTTTCCCTTAAAGAAATTCTCTGTAAAAGATTTTTTTCAATGAATAGTTTACATAGTTAGAGTTTCTTATCAAGATGAGTCAACACAAAACTCTCATGATTATAATAATTACACATGTGCCATAAATCCTCATACAGAGCAGAAACTCAAACACATCACATTCAACAGCGTGACTCACGTGGATGTGCCGGCCTTGTTATAGTCCAAAGTATGGAAAATGTGAAACGCACGGTATGAAAAGTCAAGGTCTGGCTAGAGTTGGCCTTCAGCGAGATGTTTCTAAGAATTCCGCAAAAACATTACTTTTAATTTTATAAGCACTGGAAAAATAATTGGGTATAGAGAATATAGAAAGCAAGAAAAACAGCTGTGGAAATGATCTACCGTGTTCATTGAAAGTTTTGAAAAGTCACTTCACAAGAAGTTAATCATGATAGTCCTCCGTCCGGGCACTTCCATCAGTTACACCAGTTCTTGAAATGACTGCAGCCGGTTTGAGGAGGTAACACTCTCAAAAGAAAGCAAGTTCGAAAACATCTGGCACAAAGATGATTAACATACAGACTACATAAATACTGGTCTGTAAAAGAAACAGGTTCCTAAAGGGAGATGAACTATCTTCAGCCACGTATTTGTGTTAATTCTGTGGTATCTTCATTAGGTTAACATTTACAGGAGATGAAGAGAATAATAAAGTACATACCACAGTCACGGCCTAAATTTCTACTTGTCATGCAACTGTGAGAGTTGGTCGTACGTCAGCTTGACTTTAAGTGTTTAATGTCACAACTTCAATGGTAAAAATATTGCTATGATATTGGGTTTCCAACACATAAGAAACATGGACAGAATTTTTTTAAAAGAAAAACAACAAAGGAAATATAGGATTCTAATATATATGTTAATTTGTTTCATGTTTTGGAACTAGAATCATAACTATTAGAACTTTTTCTTTGTGTAAAAATTGTGTGTGCGTCAGTTAGGCGTGGTGGCACACGCCTATAATCTCACAGGAAGCTGAGGCAAGAGGGTCCTGTAATGTTTTGAGATCAGCTGGGACCTCAGAGTAAGTTTAAGTCAAGCCAGAAATACATGCACGACCGTGTCTCCAAAAAGGAAAAAAAAGTGGGTCAAAATTATACCCAATGCTACACATATGTGGTTTGTTTTTCTAATCTACTCTGCAAGGATGATGTTCCAATGGAGTTCTCAGATTAATTCTGGGGTTTCTGATCTAAAATTGCAACATTTTAAATTCACCATAATGCCAGACTGTCTTCTGACCCCAAACAGCAAGATGACCCGAGGAGAGTTCTGCTTCAGTCGTGCACCAAGGGCAAAAAGCACTACTGAGAAAGGTTATTTACAATTCTATCATTCCCCGCCAGCTTCTTCAAGACAG
Source organism: Hystrix cristata (assembly GCA_004026905.1). NCBI lineage: Eukaryota > Metazoa > Chordata > Mammalia > Rodentia > Hystricidae > Hystrix > Hystrix cristata. The sequence continues at coordinate 81,800 of PVJO010002672.1, forward strand.
AAACTCTTTTTATCTTTACACGTCCTCTGCAGGGCCTTATGCTGGTAGTCTCTAGCACACACTCAGCATAAGAAGGTGTTCGCACATTTATTAGGTCAAAGCACATGAAATTTACTTTTTTGTAGGTGAAAATGTTCAAATAGTAACAATTTGACGAGGTCTAATCTAATTGTTTTCAGCAAATAATTTTAAAAAGAACTTATGTTGAGGCAAGAACTATTGTGAGCACTTTACAACACGCTTACTTCTAACTTCTAACTAGGGATTATTATTCTGATTTTGAAAATGTACAAAGAAATACACAATGAAGTAGATCACCCAAGGTTAAACAGCCAGTACACCAAAGAACAGATTATTGACCACTACATTATCGTTTCTGATTTTTGTTAGAGCAAACAAACTGTGTTGAGGTGAGTATACCAATATAGACTTAAGATTTGAATATATTCGTTCTTCCCACTGAAAAGGCATTGCAACAGCATTTGGTAGCAGTGAGCACATCTAGAATTCCAATCTTGGCTTATAAATGTGATTGCTCATCAAAAGAAATAGGACTCCTTTAAAAATTGGCTGATTCCAGATCTAGAGCAAGGAAAGTATAAACTAGCCCTGGAACAAGTTGTTGTGCCAAAAAAGCAAAGATGGACTCAAAGACTTAAGTGAGGCACGTCAAAAGCACTCATAAGCTGGCTAGAAGGTTTCCACTGAACAAATTCAGGACAATTTGAGTATCAAGATCATCCTGATAGTAAAGGATTAGAACACAATGAATTTAAAATAATCCATGAAGCCACAATATCAGAAAAAAAGGTAAAGAGGACAAGACTCTTCTTTACATAATAATGGCAACCAATCAACATAGAAGCAACAGTAGAGTCTGGAAATCACCACAGTGTATCCTTCAGCATAACAATCAATGGAGACAATCCAGGAGTGGATGGGAACACCACCTAGTGAGTGGCTGTAGAGCAGAGAATCTCCACAGAGTGGAGTTATCCACCCCAGGAAACTGGTGAACACACTAGGACACAAGGTGAGTCTGCTTCACCCTGCAGTGGGAAAAATAAGGAGTTATGAGCCTGATATTGGTTTAGATGGAAAAGGGAAAGAAGAAAACACTTTTCCTGAGAATTCCTAACCACAAACCCAGAATCATTCAATTTTTCTACAGGCGTAGCCAAAAGAAATCCTAAATCAAAATTTAATTTAAATTGACCCAGATGATAGGGTTTCCAGGCATATGGCAAGGGTACGTAAATCTACATTCTCTCTGGAGGATATACTTTAAATCCAAGCCCCACAGAATTCCCACAAATAAAGTTCAAAACAACATGAGTTTAAAAACAAAAACACAAAGGCTAACCAAAATAACAATGTTCATAGCTAGATTAGTAAACAAAACAAAACAACATAAAATAGATACTAAAGCAAAAGAACGTCTGATAAATTGCATAATGAGAAAAAGTTAATTCCCCAGGATCCACAGTGAACAATTCTGGACATACATGTATCCAGTGACTCACACACGCACACATGCATATGATATATACACCACATATATTGGCAAGGTCTATGGTGGACAAGACTGAATTTAAAATAATGTATAAAACCACAATATTTGAAAAAAGGCAAAGAGATATTAAAAGAGAGAAGTCTGGAATTATATATATTTATACATATAATATCAATATATGTATATCAAAATTAGATAGAACTGTAAGATAAATCAATGAGAGAGTTTGCTACACCTATCTTGCTAACTGATAGATTCAGTAATAAGAGAACTTTTTGTAGGTTAAATGATTAAAAAGCAGGAATATGGAAGCTTTGAACAGTATGATTGTTAAACCAATTTGCAGAGACATAGACACATGATAAATGATAAGTGAATAGCAGTTGATAAATGGAAACAAAGAAGGATAATAAATGTGATGTAACTGGTTAGTCCCGGTGGGTAAGGAAAAAACCTACCTCACATCACACAAACTCTGAATCTTGATTTCCTTTTGAATCTTCTCTTCTGAATACTTTCTCCTCATAGTATTTAAGGTCAGCCAAACACTGTCACCACCTCCCTGCCCTTTTCCCATACCCCATACCCAGTGCACGGCTCTGCCTCAGATACAGATTCAAATCCTACCACTTCTACTACTTCCACAGTTACTACCTGTCTGAGTTACTTTCTCATCACCGAGACACAATACCCAACACTTGGAACTTAAAGAAAGGAAAGGTTCATTTTGACTCAATTCATAGAGATTTCAGTTCATAGCTGGCTGGCTCCAAGGCAGGGGAGCATGGCAGAGGAGAAACTGCTCATGGCATGGCGGTGGCAAGCAATGAGGCCTCGAGCGAGGAGGGAGAGAGAAACCCTTCCGGGCCATGAGCCCAGTGATCCACTTCCAACCAAGCTTCGCCTTCCCAACATTGCATTGAGCTGTAAACGCATCACAGACTAATCCCCTGGTAAGTATCATGCCCCCGTGATCCAGTCGCGGCCCTGAAGTCCCACCTATGGCCACGTGAGGCTCTGGAGGGGCATCTGGACATAAACCATAACACTACTATAGCTCTAGCCACCATCGTCTCAGTCCCTAACTACCACCACAGCTTCCAAGCAGTCCTCCAGACACTGCCCTACTGCCCCAGCCTTTTCTCCAAGTAAAAAGTAGTATGTCAGACACACATTCAAAACCTCCTGGTGAGTCCCGTCTCTCTCAAAGTATAAGCTGAAGTCTGGACCCAGGTTAGAGGTCTGGTCCCCACTTCTCTGACCTTACGTCCTGCTTCCGCCCCTAGACTCATTCTGCCTGAAGTGTATTGTGCGCATTTCTGTTCTCACTTTCAAAGTACTACACGAGCTGTTTCCACCGCCTGAAGGCTGCTGCTGCACAGATTGCCAGGCCGCGACTCGATGTCAGTTTTCTAGAAAGAAGCTTCCTTGACCACCGACCTGCAGAAAAACCCCTCGTGCTGCCACTTGCTATCCTACTACATGGTGATGCACTTTCTCCATAGTACTTAACATCACTACGCAAATGTGTATATCTTGTTTTTCCTTTCTTGAGAATTTAAACTTGATATCTTTTCCCACTGCAGCATTTTCAGTATCTGTCACAGTGCCTGGTACAAGGCAAGGATTCAATTAGTCTAATTAATCCATCAGTAAATGATAAATACGAAATTGCAGAGTAAAGAGAGATCCTGGAGTTAGACGGAGCTGGGTTCCCATCCCTCTTTGTAAATGTCAATGTGAACTGGGCAAATCTTAACAGCACTGAGATTCCACTGTCTCATCTCATTAAAAAGAGACTGCAAATACCTAAAATGTAATTTCTGCAAGGATAAAAACTGTATATGCCTACATATACTTAGTACATATGAAAATTATGTATCATATATACATTATTGTGGCTAATGAGTAGATGCTCAATAAAAAATGTCTTTTCAAAATTATTTTTGAAGGGAGCATCTTCCTCTATCTCCCTAACAGTCCCTGAGCAACGCAGACAGTCCCTTCCAGGCAAACGTCACTGCTCTATGAACCGACACCCGCCCAGAGACACCAACTGAGACTCTTCAAAGGCAGCTTCAAGTACATTTTTTCTAGGTCAATTCTGAGTCGTGGCATGAATCAGGAATTCCGTGTATCATCGCACTAGGGGAACTCTAGCACGTATAATCAGATGGAGAGTATAATTATGAAGCTGAACATGTAAAGAATCATTTTGTAATGTTAATGCTGTATAACTTGCAGAAAAAATCTATTGCTCACAAACGCGTTTCCCATGTTTAGCCCATTACAACTCAAAGTATTAACTGTGAAACCAAGAAAAATTAAATATATAAAACTTTATATATATTTAGAATTATACAATGTTCACATTTGTTTGGTCTAATGACACGGAGATGGAAGAAATACAATATTTTAGACTACTCGGGTAAGAGAAAGTTAAGAAAAGTCTAACCAGTGCAATGTTAGTCATTTTTAGGATTAACCTCTTTTTTTTCAGTATGGGGGACTGAACTTAGGAAGCAATGAGTTATGTTACCTGCCCTTTTTTATTTTATTTTGAGACAGGTTCTTGCTGAGTTGCCCAGGCTGGCCTCAAACTTGTGATTTTCCTTCCTCAGTAACCCAGAGAGCTGAGAATATCTGTTCTCTTTTACTTTACTTGACAGATTAAAGCATAGCTTGTGTCTAGGTGACTAATTCAAGTACATATAAATCACTTGTGAAGATAAGCCTGCGAATAGCCCACCTTAAAATCCTTTTCCAGGGAAAAGAGACCTTTAGCACTTTTAGATGAGGATGATGAGAAGGACAGTTATCCTCACAATTTTCCCAGCAAAACAGTTATATTTATAAAGAAGTTTATATTTTACAAGGCTCAAATTCTCTGTGACCTTAGGGAATCGGGTCAAGATAAAGGTCACAAGCGAGGAAAGCATCTCAGGCCAACACGGCAGCATGACGCTGTGCCACGGTGTCCCAGTGGGTGAGAAGGCCTTCGAAGGGTTTCCTGGCCCCTGAGCGGCATCCCTCCTAAAACAGCACATGGCCCTCTCTTGACAGTAGAAAATTTACCCATTTCCCAAATATTTCTACATATAAAAATGGAAAATAAATTCAACAAATGTATGTTGGTATGTGAGTGACGGAAACTCTTCTAAGTAAATACATACTTACGTGTCAATTATATTTGGGAAAAAACCAGGCTTGCAGACGTTATGTCTCATTTTTAAAAAGGCAACAATTCTTTGCGGAATGTTTTGGGTGAAAAAGGCAGAGCTTTGGGGCCTAGACATATGGTGAAGACATGACAAAAACAGCTGATTTTTTGGCAAAACAGAATGACAGAGATAGAGGATCTTGAGGACAAAAAAAAGTTGAGAACACCCATAAAAAAGAAATGGGAAAGGGAAATCATGGAAAATATGAATAAACATGCTGTAAATAAGGAAGGAAGGAACAGAAGGGAGGGGTGGGGAAGAGGGGGGAGAACCAAGATGCATCATGTATAGGTACAAAATAACTGTGATGAATGTGATCATTATATGTACAATGTATCAATACATGTTCTTGGTTAAAAAAATAAAATTATAGGCTGCTTTGTTATGTTAATGTTTGTCTTGGTTTTACCATGTATCTGTATTACCTTGATAATCAGATATAAATAAATTTTTATACTGCAAAAAAAGAAAAAAAAGGGGGGGGAGGGAGAGGCAAGAGGAATCAAAGAAAGAAAGGAGCCAGGAACATAGTGCAAGAAAGAGAGCTCACAAGTAAATGGCCAGCGAGCAAGGAAGTTCCGAGAACTGTGACGTGCAATGGTGGGTTTCACATTCTGTCCTATACGCCACCGTACTCACACTAGGAACTAGTGTGATCTGATTACATCCACGAAGTGACACCGAACTGTGTGATCCCCAAGGTCTCTCCAAACTTAAACCTGCAAAGATTCTGCCAAAGGACTGATACTAAATTTCTGGGGAACGATGTTCACACACACGGAGATATCTAAGTCCACAGATACTATTTAATGATGGTTTAAAGTCTCTGAAATATTAAAACAAAATGTTTTCTTCTCTATCAATTCTTTAATTTTCTATCTTCCCAGAAACAGAGAAATGAGGCACTGCAAGTATATTTTTCCCAATTTCCTTGTATAATGTTTGATACATGGAATCTGATGGAATCTAACAGCAAACAACTTCCAGTCTAAAATCCCAACATCAACATTGAATCTGTGTTCGTATAATGAATACCATATTCTGAAGGCCTCTAATTAATCCCTTCATCCTCGAGCTACTTGATATTAAATGCTTAAAATAAAAATACTGTATATGAAATTTAAGCACCTGTGCAAAAAACAATAAAATAAACTAAGAGGGAAATTAGTCTAGCATTAAAATATTAAAATTGTTGAACCAGAAACGTGTGGTCTAAAATTTACTGAAGATCAGTAAATTGTTTCAACTTTCTAAAATAAGTATGCGTAATCAGAAAGTATCACTGATGATTTCTGATGTATTTCTGAGTAATTTATACATAATGGAATTATCCAAAATCTAAGGAGATACCATTACAGGGAGTGCCATTTATAGCAGCCCGCCCTTACCTACACAGAACACTTTCTAAGACCTACAGTGAACAAATGAAACTTTAGGTAGAACTGTACTCTATACACACAATGTTCTTCTCCACACATACATAATTAGGGTAGACTATAAAGAAGACTGTCTTGGTTACTTTTCTCATTGCTGAGACAAAATACCCAACACCCAAAGTTAAAGGAGGAAACGTTTATTTTGGCTTATGGTTCATAGCGGTTTTAGTTCACAGCTGGCTGGCTCCAAAGCAGGGTGGCATTGCAGAGGGACATCTCAGAGAAGAAACATTTCATGGTGGGCAGAAAGCAGCAAAGCAGTGAAGAAGCAGCAAGTGACAAGCAACCCTCTTTCTGTCCCTTATAGCCTATCCGGGCTACCCACCTTAGAGCAGGGAGCACTCACCCAGAGTGTGACAGCCTTAATCCTAGTATCAAACCATGAATCAATCTCAGCATCACATGCTTGATCCCAGTATCACATACTCTAGATCCAGCCACCTCCAAAAAGCCCCCCCGAGGACCACAGGAGGCTTTGGGGGGACATCTAGATACAAGCCGTAACAGAGGCATAGTAAACAATTAACAATAACTAAAAGCAGAAAAACAATGATATACTATAATAAAGTGATTTGAATATAGTCTCTTTCTTTCTCAATTTGTCTTGTAGAGCCAGCTACAATGGTGAGCACTTTTAGCCCCAACTGCTCAGGTCAGTGAAACGGGAGGATGACACGAGTGTAGAAATTCAAGCCACAGTGAGCAAGACAGTGAGACCCTTAACTCAGAAAAAAAGGAAAGGGAGGGAAGCAGGGAAGGGGAAGGGAGGGAAAGCAAGGAAGGAAGGAAAGGAAAGGGAGAAGGAGAGGGAGAAGAAAGGGAAGGGAAGAGGAGGAGAAAAAAAGAGAAAAACTTACAGTACCATACTCATCCTTCTCCTTTTTGTGACACAGATGACATAATGCTGACACGATGAGATGAAGTGAGGTGACTTACAGGCATGATGACAGTGTTAGGCTCTGATAATGGCTACTCCAACTTAAGCACTGAGATCCAGACGCCGCGACAGCCAATCTGACAACAGAGGTGGCTACTAAGTGACTAACGGGCCAGAGAGTGTATCGCATGGACACAGGCCACAGAAGGAGGACTCATTCCAGGTGTGATGGGGAGGAAAGATGTGAGATTCCATCGTGTTATTCAAAATGGTGCACAATTTAAAACTTATAAACTATTATTCTGGAACTGTCTACTTAGTGTTTTTTGGATCATGGTTGACCAGAAGTTAATTGAAACCTTGGAAAGCAAAACTGTGGATACAGGGGACTAGTGTAAATGTTCAACAGACAAGCACTCTAGAAAAGCCTCTTAACCATGCATAACAGGTTAATTAACAGAAACATTTAAACACCTCTTATAATTTCTCACAAAGGCTTTCCCTCATAAATTATATTCCTAGGACAACATGCAAGTCTTTTCATTTTGAATGACTTTCAAAATCTAAAATATCAAGCAAACAAACAAAAAGAGGAGAAACAAAATCAGGCTAGCTGGGACTGCAGCCAATGAAAACTTTATTTCATGGAAAAAAAAAATAAGAAGCCCACAATCTCACAGGGAGGATGGAAACAATGACTCCAAACATGAATCAGAGAGAACTGTAATATGCCAATCGTGAAGTGCTGAAAACAGGGAAGCAGTCAGTCCTGGGAAGAGCAGTCAGAGGTGGCCACGTCTAAAAAAGCCTAATGGTAGAAGGCATCATACCCGGCGCCATCCTTCTCATCTTATGACAATGCTCCCAACACGAAGGTGCAGAGCCTCTGTATTCTGAACTTGTGGACTTTCGTTCTTACTTTCCTCGATATTAATATTTGATGTGAAATTACCACTTGTGACATCCACTCCTTATTTTCATTATTGAACACTATAAATAAACTATGATCAGACGCAGTTCAGCAATATACAAAACCATACAATGGACATGTCCCTTTTCCAAAGATAATCTCTTAAAAATCACAGATTACACACAGTTATCAAATACAAGATACACTTGGAAAGATTTGTGAAAATGAACAGGAGTAGAACAGCTGCAGCTATTCAGAAGTGATTTAGCTAAAATAAGAATATAAAGATACAAAGGATAAAAACATCTTTAGAAATCTGAAAAACAATCATAATGCATGTTTAAATCTTGATTGAGTAAATAATTTAACTTCCTGCTCACAACTTAAATCCATTGTTTAATTCCAGGTCAAAATGAAGTAACCGAAATATGCACTCTGTTATATAAAAGGCCTGGAGGATGAAATTACATCTCTCTCTAATAAGGTCCTTTGAAATCCTACACTAGAGTAACTTAGCAGCCAAATTATTTTTCTTCTGCTAATGCTGATTGAGCAGTAAATAATAACTAGGAGAAAAACAAACAAGTAAAATAAAGTGCTTCACACCTTTACTTGAGCTTTTCTAAATGACTGATCTGCCAAATTTAGTAGAGGCTCCAGAGCAATTTACTTCATGAACCTTTACGTTAGGTAATTAATTCAATGCAATTTTCAGGAGGCTGACTTGATTTCCAAATATTAACCAATGCTATGGGAAAGTAAGTTTTCATATTTTACCATTCAGCTTAAAGTCAATCAAATACTCTTGTTTCAAAACACGGTGCTATCGCTAATGTCCTTGTCCTGGTAAGAAGCTAGGGGTCCTCTCAGTCTCCATTTGTGTATGTGTGAAATCAAGGATTTGAACAGTGGAATCCATCTCTACCACCTACACAACAAGTCCTCTACCCTCTGCATCAAGCATGGCAAGATGAAAGAGACAGAGTCGGCCAGGCATTTAATGTAAGAAAGGAGAGCGAACCGATGAATCAGTCTAAAGATACTGTTAAAGAAAAACTATTACAGGGGGCTGGGGATTTAGCTCAGTGATTAGAGTGCTTGCCTTGCAAGCACAAGGGCCTGAGTTCGATCCCTGGCACCACAAAAAAAAAAAAAAAAAAACTATTACAGAGTCCAAATCCCACCCAACCTCTTTTTCTAAATCAGTACACTGAAAAATAAACATGATTTTATATTGCCCTCAGTTTACTCCTTTCATATTGTTTCTGGCATGACAGGTCTGTTAATTAAAGAAAATGTTAATATGCAAAAAAATTAACACAGATCAAAATTTTTTCTTATGTATAAAAATTAAAATTTGTTGGAAGGCACAAGCCAGGGTGGAGGACTGAAAAATAAACATGGCATTTTCCCAGCTGACTCACATAGCAGTTAAGACTGCCAACTCTGGAACCAGATTTCCTGGGTTAAAATCCTGTTCCCCTATTCACTAACTGGGTAACACCTTATATAGAAACTGGAGTCAGTAATAGTGTCTACCTCAGTGACTTGTTAGAAGAAATAAGCCAGTCGATATACTTACATATACTATATGTACGCGTATTTATAACACTTAGACAGCTCATGGCATACAACAGGCATTATATAAACATTGGCTCCTGGGCATCTGGAGCTCAGGCTCCAGTTGTAATCTGCTGTCCACATGTGTCATCCACTGCAGCTTAGGTAAAATAATGAAAACAAAGCAGAGTAAGTAGGCAATGTTTGTTCTTTCTTTTAAGCTCTGTTTTGCTTTTCTTTTTTCCAGTTCTCTTCTACTTTGCTATCCTAGTTTCTGCCAAGAGAGTTAACGTGAACTTTTTAACACATTAACCCTTACAATGGTAACTGCATCCAAAAAAGTAGAATAATCAATCCTTAATCCAAGAAGTTATGAAAGCAATTTCAAGTACTCTGAGACAAGCACTTCTCTGAGACAAGTCAATGTCAAATAAATTCAATTTAACCCTACTGTCAAATTTGACCCAATCATATCTATAAACAATAGATAAACAATAGTTCTCCTTTTGTCAGAGATGTTGATATTCAAAGACAATCTAGCAAGCAGTTCCTTCTAGTGGATAATGAGAAGCATTTGAATTAACTGCAGAGGTGGCTATTCTTTTCCTAATGGCTTCAATGCAAGATAGACAAACTTCCAACACTTAAATCCTAGTCGATGAGACACACTTACCTAAAAGAAAACTGAAAATGTCTCAGTTTATGTACCAAGTTGCAGGATATAACCTACATCTTTTAAAACAATGGCTACCGCAAATCTTCTTTATACTACTTAAGCTCTTGATCCTACCCTGCTTACACCCACTTCCTGACCTTGCGTGAATGAATGCATTTGGCTTCTGCATTACTTAACAACAGCACACACACACATACAAAAAAAAAGCCACCAAGACAAAGCACCTTGGAATTTTCAAGGATACACACATCCACTGACAATCCCAGTACCAGAGGTGCCACCCCACCCCCATCAAATTACCTTCTTTCTGTCCTCCACTGAGCCCCACTGTCCCTTTTGCAACCATCTGAGTATACTGTCCAGGGGTTCCTTCTCAAGAACTGTCATCAACTGTGCACAAGTCTCCCCTTGTTGAAAAAATGTACTCCTTTCAGTTACTGCTCTGTTTCCCTTTTGTAAACTTGCAAGGTCTTTTTTCCTTCCTTATTGTCATCTCTGTATTGAACCTCTGAAATGCCTTTTCTTCAAACAGCTCTCATGGGACTTCACTCTGAAGTGCCAGTGATAACCTTCTCATCAACAAATAAAGTAGCCCCATTACTCATCTTTCTCTGCTCGGCCTCTTGAAACACGACATGGTGCATTCACCCAGGAGAGCTACTTTGAGTCATGGCTCTAAAGAAGTACCAGCGTGGTGGTGGTTTTCTTGCTTCCCTGACCATCTCTTGTTAGTTCTCCTGATCTATCGTCCTCTTCCACGTCATACACACGGCATGGCAGTCTCCTAGCTTTATCCTAGTCCTTCTGCCTGTTACCTCGATTGCATTTCCTCTTACAAGCATCCCTCGAGGAAAATATTGCTCTGCTCCCCAGGGCCAGCCTAGATAGCTCCCCATGGCCCAGCTGGGCTTCACTTGCTTAGTTTGATGGGCTCTCTAAAATCCTAAATTCCAATACATCCGCCTCCTGCTCCTAAACTTATTTATGGCATCTTGAAACTCCATGACAATCCTTTTCTTTCTCCACACCCACCCCTCACTCTTTCTATTAACCCTGTTCAGTTAGTTACCGAATTCGGCAAAGCTCTCTCTTTAAGTTCCCTCCACGGACTCTTTCCCCCTTGTCTTCCTTCCACTGTCACTTTATCATGACTTGGCGAAGTATGGTTAATAGCTTGCCACCTGCTTCTGTAAACGAAGTTTCATTAGAAAACAGTCGTGTGCATTCAATTATTTATTGCCTGTGGCTCTTTTCACATTTCAATAGGACAGGTAAATAATTGCTACAGAGATTCTATGGCCAGAAAACTCAAAAATATTCACGGTTCTGTCTTTTAGAGATGGAGTTTGCTAGTCTCTAGTTGAGGTTCTTTGGAGTTCACACATAAACTTCCAGTTGTGCTGACCTGGGTGGCAGCACCATGCTTGTTCCTGTGTCACACACAGAGATGTATGCTTCTCAGTTTGGTTCCAAAGCACTTTCAGTCTAGCTCAGGGCTTTCACCTCAGTTTCCCACTGCCACGTCCTCACACCCACAAAGCTTCTGATGCAGTAATTCCAATGTACCCACGGCTCCTAGGCAGGAGCTTATCATCTTATATTTTGTACCCTTAAGACTTTACACCTAATATTCCCTAAGCCAAGATAGGTCCTCTTGCATCCAGTTAATTTCAGCTTTCAAGACCTAGAGAAGGTGTGATTTAGCATATTTACAATCCATTTTCGAACAGATTTTGTCCACTGGTAGCACAGCACTTATTACTCTATTCCGTTATGGTTGCTTCCTTGCTTAAATTCTGTATTATGTCTTTGTCTTTTTATCCTAGTTCCCTTGATAATTTATTACAGCACATAATATTAAAAGTTCAGTAATATCTTAAAATATTTTACAGAGAGTATGCAAGTTTATATATTAAAAAATTCACAGATCAGTGGATCTTGCCACCCCTTATCCCTGCAGAAGTCACTTGGTGACATCTCACAACATTTTTGATTGTCTCACAAAAGTAAGGGGGTACTACTGACATCTAGTGGGTAGACATCAAAGATGCTGTTGAACATCATACAATGTATATACCTCTTGATACACTGGCTTTTTTGCCCTGATAGTGGTGAACTCAGACACATAATTTTTGGAAAATGTGGGAGAAAACACATCAAAGAATTTCAGAATATGGTAACACAAACTCAGGACATAACTCAATGCTGATGGGTATGAGGGCAGTAAGATCAAGTGGCTAATTTATATAAACTGTCATCTCCTTGATCTTTAAATTTGGGGTTTCCAAAGTCTTAATATTTTTAATTTTTATCTGCCTATTTTTACTCTTTTGGTAATTTCAAGCAATATCCTTTCTATAAATGATACCATGATAATTCCCAAATTTGTACTTCGAGTCCAGTCTACTCCCCTAAATTCCTGATGGCTTCATCTGAGTCACAACATTTCCAATCATATAATCTAACAGAAGGTAAAAATCACATGTCTCTGTTAGCTCGGTTCATTAACACTCTCTTGAGGATCCTGCCTCCATGCAGCGCCTCGGGCATGTGGCCTTCTCTACTCCCGGGAGCCCACAACCTGCACTGCTGCCTCATCCTCATCCATCACCCCAGGAGAACATGGTGACCAAAATATTGTGCAAGGATTTCTCCCCAACTCAGCTTGGAAATGATCTTCTCATCCTCTCCCCTGACGTGTTATGAGCAAGAAATTGTTATACAGCCCTATCTAAAGGCAAGAATGGGAGTGTACAATAATGCACCACAAAAGAGGAGGATGGGACAGGGTTGGCAGAAACACAATCGTTTCCCTCCAAGTCATCGCATCTCAGTAAATGCTAATTCCGTCCCCTACATGCTCAAAATAAAGACCAGGAAGTCATCTTTAACTCCCTCCTGTCTCTCACGACCCATCACACATCAGAAAGTCATCTTACTTCCATGTTCCACGGATCCTGCATCCAATCACATGTTACCACTGCACTGCTACTCTGTCCATTTTTCATTCGGATAGGGACAGTATCCACTCTTGTCCCCATAGTCTATTTTCATAAGAAAAGCCAGGGTGATCTTTTAAAACCTTAAATTACAACACACCCCATTAAGCACTTAGCATGATTCTTATCAATGAATCTAAGCACTCTGCACTATGCCTTATGAGCAACTGCTGGCTTTTTTCATCAGAGTATTCTGTTTGCTGTATATCTTTTAGAAGTTACTTTACATTCATTTTTTCCCCATTTCTCAAGAACAATTGCCTTCCATGTCACTCAGAGAAAATGCTGAAGTTCTTAGAATGCCCTGGAAAACCCTCCACATTCCCATGCAGATTATTTCTGTGGCCTCATCTTTGTCTTGTTCTCTCTACCACTGCCATCAGCAATGGCCTCCTTGTTAGTTCCTGGACATAGTGTACACAGGACCACCTCCCATCTCAGTCACTTTTTCTCTAACTGGAACCCTTGCCCCAGATATCACATGGCTCGCTCCTTCACCAGCTTTGGATTTCTGCATGACCTCTGCTCAGTGAGACCTTCCTGACCACTCCCCCAAATTTGCAGCTGTCCCCCACTTACCCACCCTATCTCCAAGCACTGCCTACTCTTCTCCTTGCTTCACTGTCCCAGTCCCTACACTGTTACTATCTGACACATCATATTTGTTTACTCTTATCCTCTTTACTAAGGGCATACTTAAACTATAAGCCTCATGAGAACAGTACTATTTGCCTATTTTGTCTATCAAGTATTCCCAACATCTAAAACTATCCTTCAAATACAGTAGTCCTCCACCAATACTCACTGAAAGAATTAGCAAATCCATATCTCATTTTAAAATAGAATCTGATATATAATTTTATGCTGAACAAAAATCTGAGGGAGGAAAAGAATTCTATTGTATTTATCTTATCCTTAGTTGAGCAAAGTTCCTGGAAGACAGCAAGTAATCCTGAAATATTTATTTAATTGAATTTGTTGAACTATCATTCAATGTCCATACATTGTTATCTTATGACTGCCTGGTAAAAATATTTACTAATGAAGATTGCGCAGTTGATTTGTAATCATTGTGAAATAATTTACATCTCTCACCATGGGTCATGGTATTTAAAACCTTTAATCTTCATTTACATAAACAGAGACCAAGTTGAGTTTTAATGCTTACTTTAAAATACCGAATGTACTGTAGGGTCTGAAAACCATTTAAGTTGATCAAAGCAGGTAATATGATGTGTTTAACAGCATGGATTCTGGCATAAGACTACAAGAGCCCATGTTCTGTTAGAACAGATTTCTAGCTGTCACAACCTTCAACAAGACATCTAAATTCAGCTTTGACAAGGTCTTCCTTAGAGTGGGGTTAGGACAGAGCCTGCCATGTGGAGCTGTTGTGAAGTTTAATGAGATGATCACATAAAGCACTCAGGACAGTGCCAATCAGTGAATGTCAGCTTTTACATCAATGAGGTTTTTCATTTGCTGTGTGCTTCACAGCACAAATCACATTACATTCACTTATTCCATTCCCAAAGATGGGTAAAGCAAGCACAAAAGAAATAAATTACATTTCTATCATAAAGAATTATTTTACTTTAATTCATAAGGGAGAATTATTAGACAAGCACCATACATTAGTTTTAAATGCAGGTAAGAAACGTTTGGTACCCAAAGTTGAAAGCTCTTGTTTACATCTGCACTATCAAAGCTAACTTCCCCGGGACCCTGCCAAGCAACCATCCCAGAATCAGCAGGTGTGAAGCTCCAGTGTCATCCTTCGTCCTGACAAAATCTGAGGTAGGTCACACTTGAAACTGCTGCTCTTCTTCAGGTGCCTTCTCAACACGGGCAGCCTCCACTAACAATCACAGCTGGCAGCAGAAAGATGCGATGTTCACTCTTCATTTGAATACATAAAATACAACATTTCACAGTATCAAGAGAGACACTGCTATGCATGATCTAGATCCATGGCCACTTCTATTAATAAAAATAATATTTTTTAAATTAATAACAGCAGTAAGGTAAACCTAAACTGTTTCTATATAATTCAAAGCTCCGAGACAGAACTGTCTAATAAAATGTTAGACTATTTATGAAAGTTAAATCTTACTTTTAATTGTTTGTCTCCTAAAACTCTCTGACCCCCTATGCCAAACAGCAAAATACCAGGCATATGTGTTGCAAAAAATTTTTATTTAGAACCAAATGTGGTTAACCTAGTGTTAGACTTCACCACAGTTTTTCTCGGATGTGAGTCAAATACGAATTCATGAGTACATAACATACTCTGAGAATAATATTTTGGCTTTTTAAAATATATAGGCCATTCATCAATATACCTCACCAAAGTATCTAAAAGCTTCCAAAGAAAAGATTTATTGAACATTAGCAAGAAGTATGCTACGAAGAAAAGGTACAGGATGAAGACTCGCCATTACTCTTAAGGAGTTTTTAATCGGTGGAGAGACAAGCAAGTATACAGATAAGGTTTCAGATGGAGGGTTAGTGCTAGGTTAGAGGTAAATGCCAAAAGGTCAAGACAGCACACTGCAGAGGCCCTGTCCCAGCGTCGCTTCCCAGAGTGGCCAGCCCACATGGCTGGTGGGATCAAGGGAAAGCTTGAGAAGGTTGTTCAGCAGGAGGAAAACCTAAAGTGAATCTTCAAGAATGACAGGTTATCCTGGTAGAGAAGAGGCCCACATGGAAAGAAGCTCTACAACCATCTCAGAGAACCTGGAGATAAGGGAACAGACAGGAGCCAGAAAAAAGGCTGAGGAAATAAGTGAACAAGCGTTAAACCTCGTGCGCTTGACCGCACACATGATCCTCCCTCCCGAGGGCAGGAAAGGACCTGAGAAGGACAAAACGTGGGGCAGGGATAGGATCAGGTATGTATTTCAGAAAGCCAACCCTAGAGCGACATAAAGCAGAACAAGGCAGTCGAGAGTTAAAATAAAGATCCCAAATAAAGGAATCAGTGTGAAGAAAACAGCTTTGAGAGATGTTAAAAATCAAGAACAGGCAGAACGCTGAGATAGTGGATGGAGGAGAGGAAAATGGCCACCTATTTTCAGATGTAATCTGTTCTGTAGTTGATGATGCTCTTCACTGAGATGTACAATAATCTTCCTGGAAGAACAAGTGAGAAAAACTGGGCAAGAGCTGATACGATGAGTTCAGTTTTCATGTGCTGAATTTGTGGACCTAACTTCAAGGCAGGGATTTCCAGAAGGTAGCTGGATATGCAAGAAAAAGTGAACATCCATGAAAGAGCACTGAATATTAAATTATTAAACCTACTCTCTTTAACCTTTCGAGTAGTCTTAATAGGAGGTAACATTTATCGAAAATCTAAGTGATGATCATGCAAGCACTTCAGGTAGTATCTTTGTATTTTCCTCCCCACTCTAAAGATTAAGAAGAGTTTAAATAATTTCCCAATGGTTATAAGGTACTTAAATGTCACAGGTGTCTGATTTTACAGCTCAAACCCATACTATGTTCTTTCAAAGCAAAATATACTATAGGTTTTAGGGCCAGATAAAAGTGGGTTCAATTCTAATCTCTGGTGCCAAATAGCTGTTTTAGCTTCACTGAGTACAATTTTCTCATGTCTGAAATACTGGCCTCTACAATTACACTGCAAAGATATGGTTAAGGACAGGAAGAAGGCATAGAAAATGCTGGATGGACTGTGCACATGGCATAAATGGCACCTACTGCCCTATCTGTGCCCAGAGAAAGAATTCTGCTTAAAGTAAAATACCTATGCTCTAAGTACATTCTCTTATATTTTATTATGCACTTTATTTTGATTCTACCCCTCCTTATTCTACATCTTAATAAACACCAATTACCACTTTTCAAGAAGTCTTTCAGATGTTGAAGTATTTCACAAAATTCAAAGTCATTTAAAGATCTCATTCAAACAGAAGTAATTTTGATGCAAAGAAGTTAATTTTAAGGGTTTATTTTTATATTTCTGTACTGCTGAATACCACAATAAGACATCCCAAAATGACCAAACGTGTTGACATTACAGAGAGCTTTGGACTTGGAGTCAGAAAACCGGTGCAAAGTCCCAACTCTGCCACTGGCCAGCCATGCCAACCTCAGCAAACCATCAACAACTCTAAGTGTCCCTTCGCACATTCATGGATTGAACAGATTGGTCCTCATGTTCTAAATCTAAATTTAGCAAATAGGGTCAAGCTAAGAGGTCTGGAAGGGAACCTTAGATTTTTGGTTCTCAAACCTAGCTGCACACTACCATCATTGGGAATTTTAACAAAATACTTAAAAAAAAAAAGAGCAACCCTAAAATATCACTGGAAGGACATCAGGATTATTATAAATATGTTATTTACAAGTTCTGAATATTATTCTGTAACAGATGACATGGAGCACCTTGGATAACACCTCACTCATATTAAAATATAAAAACACATTCTCTTTATCCTCAATTGAAAACATAAATTCTTTCTTACATACACACACACCCTGACACAATCACCGTCCTCTTTGCTCTGGCTCTGTCGGCTTTAGCACTTAAAGTCCATGTCCCCAGGAACCCCTCAGCCTCTGGAAAACAGGGACAAGGTGGCCACCAAACACACACAGGCACACATTTTCAAATGACTTTCAGTGCACCAGAAAAAAGTACAGATCACCAGTACCCTTCTCCTGAAGCACGGCTACTAAATTATGCCATCATCCGTTCCCGACTTTTAGGTACGTGGTCACGCTTGCAGACCTCTGATTCCAGCGAGACCCAAGAACACACAGCAGCATGGGGGAGACAGATGGCCATCATGAGGCTAGCAGCCATTTGTTAGGGATCTGTGCTATAATACTTAAAATCAATAACCAGCACTTTAGAAAAAAAATTTTTTTCAAGCCCCTGCCTCATGATCATCATTTTTGTCTACTTTACTAAAAATGTTAGGCTATTTTCCAGAAAATATCTCTATTGGACAAATTTCACAGTTTTACAGCACTGTAACTGTTCCTTCCACTTTCTCCGGTAATGAAGTCACACAAAATGAATAATAATATATTAGACTATATATAGTCTATATAATAATATATTAGACTATGGCCATGTCTGTATCTAAATTAAACACATGGAAATTATTTTTCTTTTCTTTTTTGAGGGGGCGGGAGGTGCAGGGGATCGAATTCAAGGCCTTGTGCTTGCTCTACCACTTTGGGCTAAATGCTCAACCCAGAAATTATTTCTTAAATATCTGCTGGAAAACAAATGAAATCACTTTAGAATGCCAGGTACCTTCCTCTTCATTTTAAAATTAAGTCAGTTGTATATAGCTTCTCTAGAATGACATTATTATATACAAGTATATCATCCTCAGTTGCCTGATGGAGAATTTAAGACTTAAAGATTAATCATGATCATACAAGCTCATAAAGAACAGCAGCAGGCTGCCGTACACACTCTTGGTACGTGCATATCTTCTTCCCTGTGGTATTACTAGCTGTGTGCAGACCAGCTTGGGCAACAGTCTCCAGCAGTGTGGGGAAACCCTCCCTCTCTCCAGTTGCACACACTAAAGAAATAGTGTCACAGTGAACTCCTAATGAGACAGAAAGAAAGACCACATAAAAGCCTTTCTCTTCAGGCAATCAGAATCCTCAAAGGATGGTCACCAAACTGGCAATAAACCTAGCGAGATAAAGAATTCCCTTGAGAAATGTGGTTTTCATCCATGAAATGAGCAAACAGCATGCTAATCCTATACTTCTCCTGTTATGCTTCTGATAGAGAAGAATATGTAAGCCATCCAGTATACTTGGAACAAAACATTATAAAGGAAGTGCATAAAAGTTCAGGCTGTCTAAAACACACAGCATGATTTCAACACCGTCGTCCTTCTATAGCCGGCTTTCCAAGGTAGAGAACCAAGGGAGAGATCAAAATGTGACACCATCGTTAAGTAGAGACAGCACACATCTCCAATAGTCAGTTTTATGATCATAGAATCCAAAAAGCAAAAAATACATTCAATATAAAACTTACTGCTTACACAAACTCATTTTAAGTATGGTTCTGAATAGTTATATCACAACTATTTTTGGCAAAACTGAGGTTGGAATAAGACTTACTGATTGTTCATTTAAATCCTGGGAGTCTTCCATGTGGTTTTCTCACGTCTCCTGCCACTCCCAAGTAGAAGCAGCTTCCTTCAATTACAAATGGACTATCTAAAACCAAAAGATGGAAATAAAGCAGAAAAAGAGAGGGTTACCTTTTCATTCATTTGTAAAATTACCAAAACATATTAAAATTTAGTAGGACAATTGGCAATTTGTAGAATTTTTGAAGAACAGAATGCGTTAATACTATTTCTATAGCTGACATAAATAATAATCTTGTGACTAGTATCATGGTTGAGAAACATGAACACCTAGTCAAGAATCTTGCAGATCAACAAAAACAGCTGAAGACAACCTCAGAGATATAAGCTGCAATAAATACTTAGAACCTCATTTGCTGAGATAAATCTGTCATTAAACAATAGATAAGTAAAAAATTAAAAACCTTCACTGATCACTCACTTTTGAAAGTACATAATATAAACTGCAGTGTGTATTTTACTGTGACAGATTTATAACAGGAAAATGCATCTCAATTACCAGACGGTCATGTTCACGTCTAAGAATTTAATGTTGAGAAATGCACAACCGATTTTATAAGAGAATAAAAATAAGACTCTTAAGAAAAAGAGAGTCGGGGCTGGGGATTTAGCTCAGTGATTAGAGTGCTTGCCTTGT